>VZUI01055125.1:0-24037 GCA_013401135.1 Cettia cetti | reverse complement strand
TTTTTCCTTCCCTCTCCTTTCTTTCCCCCCTTTCCTTTTCCATCCCTCCTTCCCTGGAGCAGGGAATCTGTGCCAGCCGTGCCCTCTCTGCATGCCAGGCACAGCCCCTGGCTTCTGGAACGTTCCAGGCACAGCCCCTGGCTTCTGGAACGTTCCAGGCACAGCCCCTGGCTTCTGGAACATTCCAGCACAGCCCCTGGCTGCTGGCACGTTGGGATTTCGGGATCCTGGCATCCGGGCACAGCTCCCTCTTTGTGCCAGGCAGGAACAAAGCCCCGGCAGAGCATCGGGATTCAGCTCCTCCTCCCCCCAATCCTTCCCGGGCTGCTCCAGTTCCTGGGGGAATTTCGGTAGGATTTGGGGTGCTGGCAGAGAGGGGAGCAGATCCAGGTGGAAAACATTCCCAGAGCTGCAAGGGTGTTTCAGTGGCATGGCTCAGTGCCCGTTCTGGGAGCCGTGGAAAGCAGGGCGTGGATGGAGCTCCCAGGTGGGTGTTCCTGGGATGGGTGAGCAGTTTGATCCCACCGGGAGTGATCCAGGGGGCAGCACCGGCAGCATTCCCCGGCAGCAGCCCCCAGATTCCCGGGCATTTCCAACCGGGTAAAGAGCAGGAGGGAATTGCGGTTCTTCCCCAGCAGCTCCCGTTCAGCTGCGGTGATCCCTGCCCTCTGCTCCGGCCGGGGATGCCAGGAGGGAGCCAGCACCCCGGGACTGAGGCTGTGGGGCTGCCAGCCCGGAATCCAGCTGGGACCTTGGAGCAGGGGGAGGAAGAGGAGGGAGGAGTGATGGGGACACACCTGGGGTGCCGGGGACACACCTGGAGTGCCAGGGACACACCTGGAGTGACAGGGACACACCTGGAGTGCCAGGGACACACCTGGGGTGCCAGGGACACACCTGGAGTGCCAGGGACACACGTGGGGTGCCGGGGACACGCCTGGGGTGCCAGGGGACACACCTGGAGTGCCAGGGACATGCTGGTGAGGACACCCTGGCACAGAATTCCCGGAGAATCTGTGCCTGCCCCATCCCTGGCATGTCCAAGGCCGGCTGGGACGGGGCTCGGATCACCTGGGATCGTGGCAGTTGTCCCATCCTTCCCTGAGGGTGATCCTTAAATCTCCCAATCCCAACCACCCCGTGATCCCAGTCGCGGAGGGGACATCGCCTGGGGACAGTGGCAGCGCCGCATCGCTCGCTCTCAGCCTCATTCCCGGGTTGGTTTGGTTGGTTTTTGTGGTTTGTTTGTGGTTTGTTTTTTTTTTGGGTTTTTTTTTTTTTTTTTTTTTTTTTGGGTTTTTTTTTTTTTTTTTTTTTTTTGGTTTGTTTAGGTTTTTTTTCCCGGGAATGTTTTGTCCAGGAGGTGGTGCCAGAACCGTTCGGGACGCGCTGCCAGCGCCGCCGCCGAGGCCACCGCCCCCGCTGAGGTTGTCCCCAAGGTGCCACCTCCTCTCAGCCGCGCCCCCCATGCTCTGGGTGAGCTTTGGGATGGGGAAAATCCAGGGCGGGAGCAACAACCGCCCCTTTGTGCGGAGCAGCGCCCGGTTCTGTGACATTCCTGCTGCCTGAGCCGCGGGATCCGGCAGGAAACGTCCCCAGCCGGGCTTGGTGTCCCTCGGCGGGGTCACCGCGGGCCGGGTGTCCTCCCTGCCGCGGTGACAGCGCTGTCACCTCGCCACGCGTCTCTTTTCCAGCTGCTTCCCTCCCTTTGTTCCCTGCTCCCAGCTTGGAATGGTGTGGAGCGAGGAGGAGGTGGCAGCTGGGGAAAGGAAAAGGAATCCTCGTTCCCAAAGCCACATCCAAGGCCGGGGATCTTCCTGCAGGACACGCTCCCTCTCCTCCCGCTGTCCCTTTCCTCTTCCTGGTGTCCCCAAGGCTTTTTTATCCCGGGAAAAGGCAGCGAATCCTCCTGCCTTGGAGAGGGGACGGAATTTGGGCATCCCGGGAGTCATCACAACCCTGAACTGAGCTCTTGATTTATTTCCCTCAATCCCACATCCCTCCTCTTCTCCATCTTTGGGGGGAAAAGGAGGAATTTGGGGCACAGTCACGGATGGATGGGGAGGGTGGGGGTTTGGGAATCACGGCAAAGTCACCCAGGGGATGGATCCCTGTGGGTAACAGTGGGTGTCCATCCCTGGAAGTGGCCCAGGACACCCTGCATGGGGCTTGGATTAACCTGGGATGTGGAAAATGTCCCTGCCCGTGGCACTGGATGAGCTTTAAGGTCTCTCCCAAGCCAAACCAGTCTGGGATTCCATGGGGAAAAAAAAAAGCCCTGCTGGTATTCCCAGGTTCCAGGGGATGGGGCTTTTCCAGGGGAAACAATGCCCAGGGAATTGAGATTTTCCAGGTGAAACCATGCCCAGGGAATTGAGATTTTCCAGGTTAAACAATGCCGAGGGAATTGAGATTTTCCAGGTGAAACAATGCCCAGGGAATGGGGTTTTTCCAGAGAAAATAATGCCCAGGGAATTGAGATTTTCCAGGTGAAACCATGCCCAGGGAATTGAGATTTCCCTGGTTAAACAATGCCCAGGGAATTGAGATTTTCCGGGTGAAACCATGCCCAGGACAGGTGGCAGCGCCAGGGTGCCATGGGCTGCTCTCCCAAAGGGACCTACCAGACGTGTTTTTCTCATCCAGTGGTTCAAAGAACTCCGGGAAAAGCTTTCGGGGAACTGGTTTCCCCAAATCCCGCCGGGGAGCTGCTCTGATGTGGGGACTGAGCAGGAAGAACCCCGAAAATGGTTCAGTGGCCGTGGTGGTGCTCACTCAAATTCTCAGCTTGATCTTGGAAGTCTCTTCCAACTTTAATAATCCTAAAATCCCTGCTTTGAGAACCAGGGAGTTTTCAGGAAGCCAGAATTATTTTTATTTTTTAATTTCCTTTTTTTTTTTTTTTTTTTTTCCACCTCTGAGGCTTCTCCCGAGCCAGCATCTCCCTGCTGGTGCCACGAGCAGCTTTGCAAAGGCGCCGCTGAGACAGGAGGGTGAATTGGCTCCTTCAATCAGCGGCCCGGGTGCCTCCCAGACCCCACCTTTGGCCTTAAAAGACATTTAATTGAGGGCTGCGAGAGCAAATACCCGGTGGGCAGCCCCACAAGTGCCGCAGATAATCATCAGGGTGCCCTACATACGGCTTGGCTGCGAGATCAGACGGGCCAGAAGAATCCGACATTGTTCCAAATGAACAGGAGAGGGAAGTAACAACTCCATAATTACTCACCTCGAGTTAATTGATGGTAATTACAGCGAGTAGGCACTGGAGGAAGCAGTGACGGGCTGGCCCTGGAGAGTCACGGGGAGGGCTGGGAGGGTGCCCTGCGCACCGCGGCTCCGAGGGGGTTAAACTCCATGGGTTTGGTCGGGAATTTTTTTTTTTTTTTTTTCTTTTTCCTTTTCCCTCCCTCGCGGGTTATTCGCAGCGAGCAGAGCCGGGGTGGAAGGGCTGAGAGCTGAGCCTTTGCTCCTGGGGACAGAGCCGGGCACTCCCCGAGGCGGGCGTTGTCCCGCCTGGCAGCGCGGGGCTGCTCCGTGCCCGAGCCCCCCGTGCCACCCCCATGGGGGATGACATCGAGTGGCTGGACCTGCCGGGCAGGTGGACCTACGGCGTCTGCGGGGACGGCAGGATCTTCTTCATCAAGTACGGCCCTGCCCGGAGGGGCTGGGGGCTCCCCTGGGCGTGGGGGGGGGGCTGCAAAGGGTGGGGGGCTCGGTTTGGGATGCAAACGAGAGCTTCCTCCTGCTGTCCCGTGGCACAGCCGCCTCTCCTGTCCTCACCTTCCTCCCTTCTCGAGGCGGTTCCCCTCTTCCCTGAACTCCACTCGTTTGGCTGCAGAAGCGCCCCCCGTGGTGCCAAGAGCCCTCCCCAGGGGTGGGCGGGGGTTTGGGAGCCCCCCGGGGGTGCTGACGGCCCCTCTGTCCTTGTCCTTGACAGCGACGACACCAAATCCACGAGCTGGGTGCACCCCGGCACGGGCTACTCCATCCAGAGCGGGCACTTCTCCTGCGCAGGTGAGGCTGGGCCCGGCTCCTGGGGGCCAGGACTGGGAAACGTGGAGTGAAATCCTCCGGGAGTGCAAAGGAGAGCCCCCAAAACTGAGCCAGCAGGAGCTGGGAGGGCTGGAGGGGGCTGCACGAGGTGATGCTGTCTCTCCCTTCCTTTTCCCTTCCTTCTTGTGGTCTCTGATGAGGAGGGGCCTCAAAATTCTCCAAAAAATGCAGTTTGAGCGTGGTGAGAGCACAAAGTGTCACCATCAATCCCTGCCCGCCCCGTCCTGCCCTTCTCCAGGGGGGTGAGTGACACCGGGGGGGACAGGGAGGGTGACCCCGCTGCTGGCCTGTCCCCGCAGGGCTGCCCCGAGGCTGGGAGGTGGACACCACGATGCACGGCGGCCTCTACTTCATCAAGTAAGTGAGAAGGGGCGGGCGGCAGGAACTTTTGCATCCCGGGATGCCGCAGCTCCCCGGGCTCCGCGGGGATGGGGAAGGGCCGGCCCCGGCTCTGCGCTCTGCACCTGCAGCTCCTGCAGATGCAAAATTCTCCTGGGAGGTTCCGGGGAGCTCCGGGGTGGGGTGGGCGAGCCTGCCACCCCCCTGCCCCGCGTCACCCCGCAGGGAAACATCCCCCGGAGCCCAGAGGGGAGTTCCTGGAGCTCCCGGAGGTTGTGGGAAGCAGCCCGGCGGCGCGGAGGGTCCCTGGGGCACGGAGCCGGCTGTGCAGCAGCAGGAGCGCAGCTCGGTGAGGCTGCAGCCCGGGGCGCTGCTCCCGGTTCATCCCAGCGCCTCGTTCCCCGTTCCCTCTCTTCCCCTTGCCGGGACCGGGGCCGTGGAGAGGCGATTTTGGCGTCTAGACAGGCTGAGGGCTGCAGGCTGTGCCTCGCCTCGCGTGGGGCTCCGGGTCCTGCCGGGTGAGGCCGTTCCAGACGGGATCTTTGAGCCCGGCCCTATCTGGCACCCGGAGCTTTCCCGGCGTGCTCAGACGGCAATAAAAACCCGGCGAGAGCAAAGATCCCCTGGCGGGCTGGAGCAAACGCCGGGATTAGCCGCTCTAATCTGGGCAGCCCAGACGAGGCGTCCTTGAGGCAGCTCCAGGCGGGGCCGGGAGTGGGGCAGGGGCTGCGCCGGGAGCCTCCAGATGGGGCTGGAGCTGTGACCTCAGGAAGCACCTTCTGCACGTGTCCCAGGTGCTGGGAATGTCACAGAGGTGCAGGGAATGGGGCTGGAGCTGTGACCCCAGGGGCTGGGAGCACCTTCCCTGTGTCCCGGGTGCTGGGAATGTCACAGAGGTGCAGGGAATGGGGCTAGGGCTGCCCCAGGAGCCTCCCAGTGGGGTTGGAATGGTGGGATGCTTCCTCTGGAGCAGGGAGCACCTTCCCTGAGCACCGCAGCACCTGGGAATGTCCCAGCAGAGCCTGGAGTGGGGCTGGGGCTGCCTCGGGAGCCCCCTGGTCAGGCTGGAGCTGTGCCGTGCTCCTGTGGGGCAGGAACCTTCCCTGGGAATGTCCCAGCAGGGCAGGGAGTGGCGCTGGAAGGTGCTGGCCACCAGGCTGGGGAAGGGCCCTGCCAGCCCCACCTGGGCCAGGGGACACAGTGGTGGCCGTTGTCCTCCAGAGGTGGCACCGGGCCCAGCTGTGAGGAAGAGAAACTCCAGGGGCTGCCGGGCACAGCCAGTGCCCCATCCCGGTGCCCCTGTGGGGTGTTCTCATCCCAATCCTGCCCCTGTGGGATGTTCTCATCCCAATCCTGCTCCCAAGGGGTGTTCTCATCCCAATCCTGCCCCTGTGGGGTGTTCTCATCCCAATCCTGCTCCCATGGGATGTTCTCATCCCAATCCTGCTCCCAAGGGGTGTTCTCATCCCAATCCTGCCCCCAGCTCTGCCTGTGGGGGGACAGGCCCTGCTGTGTCCATGACTTTGGGGTGGGGGCTGCTCCAGCAGCTCCTGGCGCCCCGTGAAGGGAGCAGGGAGTAACTGGACACCAAATCGGGGTGCTCAGTCTGCCTGGTTAGGCCGGGGGGCTCCCCTGAGAGCTCTCCAGTTTCTCCTGGGCTATTTTTGGGGGGCTCCTGGGAAGCAGGAGGACAGGGGGAGGTGGAGCAGCCGCTGTGAATCCCCTCTGCCCGCAGAGCCGGGGAGTGGCTGGGGACAGTGGCCTTGGGGAGGGGACATCTGCCGGTTTGGGCTCCTGCTGTGGGCTGGCAGGGAGGGGGGGTGTCCCAGGGAGGGAGGGCGTCCCCCCGAGCTGTGGGGGACACAGGGGGCAGCAGATCCAGTGAAAGCCACCCCCTGCCCTGCCCCTACGGATCAGGGGAAGATTACAGGATCAAGGGTGGGATTTCCCTTCCTGGCTGTCCCCAGGCCCGGGAAGGAATGTCCCCGCGGGCTCTGAGCCCGAGCTGGGTGCAGGCAGGTGACACCGCGGGCCTGGCAGCTGTGACAGGCAGGATGAGGCAGCGCCGTGGGTCAGGGCACCGTGCCATCGCTGTAGGGCTGCCACCTGCAGTGCCACCAGGCTGGGGGGGCTGAGCAGGGTCCTGCCAGCCCCCCCTGAGCCATCCTGGGCACCAGCTGAGCTGCTGGGGGCTGTCCTGCCTCCTCCCCGGGGCGCAGAGCCCGCCCCACTCCCGAGGGTTCCGCACCTGGCTGGCACCAGAGGGGCTCCCCTGCCCCGCCAGGCGCAGATCCCGGGGGATCCGCGGGCCCAGGGAGGTCCTGGCTGTCCCCCGATCCGGGGGGGGCTGCAGGGACCTCCCTGTCCCCCATCCCAGCGCTGGGCTGCAGGATGCGGGGTTCTGGCAGGCGGGAAAGGCGGCGGGGTCCCCTCTGTCCCCCCACGCGGGGCTGCGCGGGGAAGTCCCGTCCCCGCCGCGCCCCCGCCGCTGGGATCCGCGCAGGGCCGGGGTCCCCTCGGTGCGGCACACGGGGGCTCGGGGCGCTCCCCGCGGGGGCTGCGGAGGTGGGGGGCGGTGGGGGCGGCGCGGCCCCCCCGCCCCGCTGGGTGCCAGCCCGGCTGTCACGTGCCGCTCGGTGGCCCCCGAGCATGCCCAGCTCCGGCTGCGGCTCCGGCTCCCGCTCCGGCTCCGGCTCGGGCTGGGGACGGCCGGGAAGATGCTGCGCCCGTAGGCAGCGCGGGGGGACCGGCCGCTGCCCGCCCCGCACGGTGAGTGCCTCCGGCGCGGCTCCCTTCCTCCTCCTCCTCCTCCTCCGCTCTTCCTCCTCCTCCTCCTCCTCGCGGGCGCGGAGCGGCAGCGCATCCCCTCGTGGTGCTGGGGGGGCTGCGGGGAGGAGGGGGCTGCGCTCCGGCCCCGTGGGCACAGCAGGGCGCGCTGTGGGGGCCGGCACCCCCCGGCTGCCCGAGGGGCTCCCCCTGCACCCCCTGCCCCTCGTGCCGAGCTTTGGGGGGCCAGCGGGGGCCCCCCGAGCTGTCCCCGCCGTGTGACATGGGCTGCGGGCTGCTCTGCGCCCCCAAACCCCCAAAGGCTGCGGGCTGGGACCCCCCGGGTTTGGACACCCCGGGCTTGGCCCCCGCTCCGTGCAGGGGCAGAGCAGCGCCGAGGATTTGGGGGAGCTGCACCCCAACCCCCGTCCTGGCGAAGGGGGGCTCGGAAGGGCCGGACCCCCCCAGCGCCGCGCCGAGCTGGGGTCGGGTGTGATGGATGGGGCTGGGAGATGTCGTCTGGCGCTTCGCAGGGAAGCCGAGACCTTCCCTCGGCTCCGCGGCTCCTTTCGCTGCCTGCTGCCAGCAGAGAGCCATCCTCTCCTCTCCTCTCCTCCTCCTCCTCCTCCTCCTGGGCCGGGAGGAAGGGCAGCTCCCCTGCACCGGGGGGTGTCTGGCGCTGCCGGAGACGCTGCAGCCTCAGCCGCTGCCCCGAGCCCTCAATCGCAGCTTTGTTGAGCCGCTCGCGGCTCGGAGGGAAACAGCCTCTGATTCATCACATGATGGGGATGTTCATACGCCACGAGTCTATTAAAGCCCAGCGGAAGGGGCCGGACCCGCCTCCCCCCGGGGCTCGCCGGGGACCCCAGCGCCGGCCGCGGCTCCGGTCACTCCGGCCCCTCCGCGCGGGCTCTCGGCCACCTCCGAGGGCTCCGTGCCGGGATCCGCGCCAGCTGGCCCCGCCGTCCCCCGGTGACTCGGCCGCGGTCCCTCGGGCGCAGGGGGGGCCGGGCCCCCGCTCCAGATGGCCGCGGGAGCCGCTCCGCTAATCCCTGCCTGCGGGGAGGGCAGCGCGGAGGGGGCCGGTGGCCGCCGCGGGCTGCGGGGAGGGCCGGGAATGGGGGGAGCCGGGGCTGGCGTTTGCTGCAGGATTCATCCCTCCAGGCTGGTGCGGCGCTGCGCTGCAGCCGGGCACCGGCGGCACCCCGCTGCTTTCTCCCACTGCTGCGCGTCTGCAGGAGCGCCCGCAGCCCGCCCTGATCCTGCCCTGAATCCTCCATGTGTCCCACCATGAATCCCACCGTGATCCCACCGTGAATCCCTCTGTGATCCCTCCATGTGTCCCACCATGAATCCCTCCGTGAATCCCTCTGTGAATCCTGTGGTGAATCCCTGCATGATCCCTCCATGAATCCCTCTGTGAATCTTTCCATGAATCCCACCGTGATGCTTCCATGGATCCCTCTGTGATCCCTCCATGAGTCCCACCACGAATCCTGTGGTGAATCCCTGCATAATCTCTGCATGGATCTCTCTGTGATCCCTCTGTGATCCCTGCATGGATCCCTGTGTGAATCCCTGCATAGATCCTCTGTGATCCCTCTGTGATCCCTGTGTGAATCCCTGCATGGATCCCCCTGTGATCCCCCTGTGATCCCTCCCTGGCTCCCTCCCTGCCCCCGGTGCTGAGCTGCTCGCGGGATGCTCAGCCCTGCACACGCCGGGCTCGCTGTGCTCGTGTGGCCGCCCCAGATCCCTCCCCTGGCTCCCGCTGCCATTTCCTGACGGGCAAGGAGAGCTCCTGCCCGGCTCTGGAGCTCCTGTCCCGCCCGGACCTGCCCCTGGCCCTCCTGTCCCCTCCCCTGGGCCGGGGGACGCTTCCCAAGGCAGCTCCTTCCCTCCCGGGCCCGGCACAGCCGTGGCTGGGGGACACCTGGGCCTGTCACCCACCCCGAGCCACCCCCCCGGGGACACACAGCCGGGATTAGGACTCTCAGAGAGGGGGGTGGCTGAGGAATTAAAATTCCTGAGCTAAAAATCCCACGGGAAGCGCAAAATCCTTTCTGGATGGTCGGTGTCCGCTGGGGTCCCCCAGCCCACCGCGGGGACCCCCTGGCACCCACCCTGCTGCCCTGGGCCCCCAGTCCAGCGCCCTGCTGGCTGCCGGGGACACCCCCAGGGACAGGGGCAGTCCGGGGGGTGCCCAGAGGTGGCGGCAGAGGCGGTGACACGGTGACAGGCTGGCATCGGGCTGGCGCTGCACACCGCCGCGTTTTCCTGCCGAGTTCCCATAGAAACAGGCGGGAGCAGCGCCGGGCTCAGGATGAGGCAGAGGAGGGACGGGCAGGAGGGTGAGGGACGCAGCTGGCACCGCCCGGAGCCGGGTGACAACGCCACCGCCGAGCAGGGGAAGGGGACAAGGGACAACGGCGTGGCCCCGGCTCTGTGTCACCGCCGCACGGGTGAGTGTGTCAGCGTGTCCACGTGCGTGTGCCCGTGTCGCCGTGCCCGCACCCCCCACGCCACCGCCAGGCCCGGCCCCGGGCACAAACCCCACCCCAGAGGGGCAGGGAGGGGGTCTGGAGCCCGCCGAGGCCTCCCGGGGCCGGCAGGCAGGGCCGGGGGTGTTCTCTGCTCCGTCCGCGCCCCCGGCAATCAGCCGGGCTGGCGATCTCTCCCCGGGCCGGGCTGGAAGGGAACGCTCGGCCCGGCTCCCTCGCCGCTCCTCTCTCTCCCCGTCGCTCCCAGGACTCGGTAGTAGCATCCCCCACTCCTGTTTTCCTTGGAAAACACCATAATCCGCAGCGGCAGGCGGGAGGAGCGCCCGGAGCAGCGCGCTGCCTCCTCCCCAGCCTCCTTCCTCCTTCCTCCTCACCCTCGCGGCTCTCCGCCCACCCAGGGGAGCCCTGCCCCGCCGGCCGCCCCTGCCGATCCCAAACACCCCGGGGCACCCCGGGGCAGATAGCGGGAGGGAAGGGGCACGCGTGGAGCCCCCCAGTTCCAGCCCTGCTGCTCCTTCCACCATCCCGAGCTGGAAAATCCCCCGGGATCGGGCTGCTCTCTGCGGGCAGCGCTGCTTTCAGCGTTCCATCCCGGTTTTTCCTCAGCGCGGGGAGCCCTTCCAGGACCTGTCCGCAGCCCCTCCAGAGCTCCAGAGCCGCGCTGGAGCAGGGAAAAGGCTCCGGGAGCTGCGGGCTGAGGTGGCTGCGGCGCTGGCACGCAGGGAATCCGGTTGGCTGGAGGCAGGGAGCGAGGCTGCACGGGGGCAGCGGCTCCGCTTGTGCCCTTAATCTGCGAACTCACTAAAGCTCTTTAATAAAGATTCAAAGTCACCAAGTTCTCAATTAAGGGATGAGGCAGCTCTTGATCCGCCTTTCTGGGTCAGCCGGAGAAAGGCCACTTAAGACCCGGGCCGTTCCTTTGATGTTTCCAGGGAATAAACACCCGGCAGGGCAGGAGGACGGGGAGGCTCGGCCTCCTCCGGGGCAGCACCCGCGGCCCCGAGTCCAACCCTGACTCATGGGCTCGTTTGGGGAAAAAGTGGAGCTGCTGGAGCCAGCCCAGAGGTCGCGGAGGTGCTCCGAGGGTTGGAGCATCTCTGCTGGGAGCCAGGCTGGGAGAGGGAAAGCTCCGGGGAGAGCTCAGAGCCCCTCCCAGGCCTGAAGGAGCTCCAAGGAGAGCTGGAGAGGGACGAGGGATGCAGCAACAGGACGCAGCGAATGGTTTCCCTCTGCCGGAGGGCAGGGCTGGATGGGATTTTTGGGAAGGAATTCTTCCCTGTGAGGGTAGGGAGGGGCTGGGATGGAATTCCCGGGGAGGCTGTGGCTGCCCCGGGATCCCTGGAAGTGTCCGAGGCCGGGTTCGTGGGGTTTTGGGAGGTGTCCCTGTTCCCGGCCAAGCTCTGCCTGGAAGCTCTGGGGTGAAGCGGGACCCTCTGGACCCGGCCCATGGGTGGTCCGCACCCCGCCAGGACCCCCCGGCTCTCCAGGGCGCTTCAAACCCTCTGTTTACCTCAACAACAGCCGCCTGCACGGGTGTTAATTGCAGGAGCTGGCAAGGCACTAATTAGGGGATAATGAGGCGCCTTTTGTGCGCGTTCGGCAGCCCGGCGACAGACGCCCTGCTCCGAGCAGCCCGCGGGCCGGGGATGGGCCGGGGCCGTGATCCTGTCCGTGATCCTGTCCGTGATCCTGGGCCGTGTCCGTGACCCTGTCCGTGATCCTGTCCGTGATCCTGGGCCGTGTCCGTGATCCTGTCCGTGGTCCTGGGCCGTGTCCGTGATCCTGTCCGTGATCCTGGGCCGTGTCCGTGATCCTGGGCCGTGTCTGTGACCCCCCCGTGCTGTGTCCATAACCCCCGTGCCCTGTCCATGATCCTTCCAATCCTGTATCCGTAATCCCCGTGCCGTGTCCGTGATCCTGGGCAGTGTCCGTGACTCTCCCAATCCTGTACCCATAACTCCCGTGCCGTGTCCGGGATCCCCCCGTGCCGTGTCCGGGATCCCCCCGTGCCGTGCCCCCCAGTCCCTCTCCCCGGCCGCTCCAGCCTCGGGGATTTGTTCCATCCCCAGTCCCGCGGTGGCCTCGCAGCTGCTCCCGAACCCCCCCGGCGCTCCGGAGCCTTTCCAGCGTCCCTTTGTTCTCGGAGCAGGGAGGCAGGAGCCGAGGCGGGACATCCCTGTCCCCTCTGCCACCGCCCGGGCCATCCCTCCCCATCCCGGCCTCTGGAACTGGGCCGGATCTGGGGCCTTGTCCCGGCGGTGGCTGAGCGGAGAGGACATCCCGCATCCTCCCGCTGCATCCTCCCGCTGCATCCTCCTGCTGCATCCTCCCGCTGCATCCTCCTGCTGCATCCTCCTGCTGCTTCCCAAACCCTCCTGCTGCTTCCCAAACCCTCCTGCTTCCCAAATCCTCCTCCTGCTTCCCAAACCCTCCTGCTGCTTCCTGCATCTTCCTGCTGCTTCCCGAATCCTCCTCCTGCTTCCCAAATCCTCCCACTGCCTCCCAAATCCTCCTACTGCTTCCCAAATCCTGCTCCTGCCTCCCAAATCCTCCTGCTGCTGCTGCTCCCGCATTCCTGCCGCTGCTCTGCCGCTGCCGCTGCTGCCGTTCCCTCCTCCTGCCGCTGCCGCCGTTCTCCCGCTCCGAGCTTTCCTTACGTAACGCCGGCAGCGGCTCCGGCAGCTCGGGGACAGCCAGGCCTGGATGTCGCATCCAGGTGAAAAAAAAAATCCAAAAAGCAAACAACAACAAAAAAAAAAACAACCCAGGGATGCGGCTGCGGGGATTCTCCAGGACAGGCTGGGAGCAGCGCTCTGAGGGGGTCGGAGGCCCAGGGGGGTTTGGAGAGACCCCCAGGAGGGGTTTGGAGGTCCAAGAGC
Source organism: Cettia cetti (assembly GCA_013401135.1). Classification (NCBI taxonomy): domain Eukaryota; kingdom Metazoa; phylum Chordata; class Aves; order Passeriformes; family Sylviidae; genus Cettia; species Cettia cetti. The sequence goes on along the minus strand of VZUI01055125.1, from coordinate 11,496 downwards.
ATTTGCAGGGACCCCTCAGGAAGGTTTTGGAGGTTTAGGAGGGTTTGGAGAAAGCCTCAGGAGGGGTTTGGAGGTCCAGGACTGTTTGGAGGACCCCAGGAGAGATTTGGAGGGACCCCAAGAGGGGTTTGGAGGTCCAAGAGCATTTGCAGGGACACCCGGGAGGGTTTTGAGGTTCAGGAGGGTTTGGAGAGACCCCTTGGAGGATTTTGGAAGTCCAGAAGTGTTTGCAGGGACCCCCAAGAGGGATTTGGGTCCCAGTGGGCTTGGAGAGACCCTCAGGAGAATTTTGGAGGTTCAGGCTCATTTAGGGGGATACTTATGAAGGTTTTAGAGGTCTAGGAGGGTTTGGAGAGACCCCCAGAAGGATTTTGAGGTCCAAGAGGGTTTGGAGAGACCCCCAGGAGGATTTTGGAGGTCCAAGAGGGTTTGCAGGGACCCCCAGGAGGATTTTGAGGTGCAGAACCCTTCTCTGAGCTGCAGCTGAGCCGGGGATGAGGCGCTGGCCATCCATGGGGACAGAGCTGGGGACAGCCCTGACCGAGCAGTCTCGGCGGGCTGGGGCGGCTCCGCGGGGCTGTCCCGGAGCCCCGGGGGTGCCGTGCCGCGGCTCGGGCTCCGGAGGAACAGCCGGGACCGGTCGGGCAGCCCCGGCCGCCTCCCAGCCCCGCCCGGCCCGGCCCGGCCCGGCCCGCGGGGGGACGGAGGGACGGAGGGACGGAGGGAGGGATGAGCTCCGTGCCCGCGCTGCCCTCCGTCCCCGGGGCGCTGCCGGGGCACGGGGGAGGATGAGGAGGGGCTGTGCCCATGGCAGAACCCTGGCACCACCTGCGGGGAGCAGCTGGAGAATTCCAGCCCACGGGCTCTGCCCCCTCAGCAGCCTCGACCACAGCCCGGGCACCGGGAGGGCTCGGGGAGACTCCCGGGAGGGTTTTGGAGGCCAAGAGGGTTTGGAGAGACCCCCTCTAACAGAGTTTTGGAGGTCCAGAACTATCTGGAGAGACTCCCAGGAGGGTTTTGGAGGTTCAGGACTGTTTGGAGATGCTCAGGAGGGTCTTGGAGGTCCAAGAGGGTTTGAAGAGACCCTCAGGAAGGTTTTGGAGGTCCAGAAGGATTTAGAGGGGTGCCCAGGAGGGTTTTGGAGGTCTAGAACTATTTGGAGGCACCCCCAGGAAGATTTTGGAGATCCAAGAGGGTTTGGAGAAACCCCTTGGAGGGTTTTGGAGCTCTGGAACCATTTGGAGAGACCCCCAGGAAGGTTTTGGAGCTCTGGAACCATTTGGAGAGACCCCCAGGAAGGTTTTGGAGCTCTGGAACCACCTAGAGAGACCCCCAGGAAGGTTTTGGAGCTCTGGAACCACTTGGAGAGACCCCCAGGAAGGTTTTGGAGGCCCGGGACCCTTGGTGGAGGGCGCTGAGCTGGGGGATGAGGTGCTGGTGATCCGTGGGGACAGGGCTGGGGACAGCCAGGACTGAGCAGGTTCCAGGGGCTCTGCGGCTCGGTGTCACCCCCCGTCCCCCATCCCATTCCCCTCCTGCCCCGCGGGTGCAGGAGCTGAACCCCCCCAGCTTCTCGGGGATCCCAAAATCCTTTTGGGGACATCGGGGCCGTGACCTTTCGTGCACCCCCAGACCCGCGGGGGGTCCGGGGGCCGGGCTGGAGCAGCGCAGCCTCAGCCCCCCCGCTCAGCCCCGGCTCCCTCCTCTGTCCCCTTCCATCCCTGGATCCCCGCCCCTTGTCCCCGCGTCCCGCAGCGCCCCAGGGCCCCGCCTTTGAGGGGAGATGCTCGGGGGGGGGGCAGCAGGACCCCCCTAAATCCCTCCCACCCGCGAGTTTGATGGGCTGGAAGTGATTTCCCAGCCTTTTTTCCTTCCGCAGAACGCGCAGAGGCCGCGGCAGCCTCAGGGCCCGGGAGGCGCGGGCACAGCGGGGACAGAACGCGCCCGGTTCGCCCCTCCCGGTGCCCGAGCCGGGGCTGGGGGGTCCCGGGATGGGGGTCCCGGGATGGGGGTCCCGGGATGGTTCTCCCGGCCCCTCCCGAGCGCTGCTCCCCATCCTCTCCAGGGGGGAGTTTTCCTCCCTCTTTTACAGGGCGAGTTTCTCTTTCCCCCTTTCATGGAGGATCTTTTTCCACCCTTTTCCACTGGAGTTTTTTTTTTCTTTCCCCCTTTCATGGAGGATTTTTTTCCACCCTTTTCCACTGGGGATTTTTTCTTCTTTCCCCCATTCCTGGAGGATCTTTTCCCACCCTTTTCCACTGGGGATTTTTTTTTTCTTTCCCCCTTTCCTGGAGGATCTTTTTCCACCCTTTTCCACTGGGGATTTTTTTTCTTGCCTCCTTCCATGGAGGATTTTTTTCTCCATCTTTCCCATGGATCCCCCTCTTTTCCGTGGGGGATTTTTTTCTTTTCCTCTTCCATGGAAGATTCTTTTCTCTCTCTTTTCCACTGGGGATTTTTTTCTTTTCCTCTTCCACGGAGGATTTGTCTTCCCTCTTTTCCATGGGGAAGATTTCCACCCCCTTTTCCAGGGGGATTTTTTTCCCTCTCTCTTTTCCACGGGAGGTTTTTTTCTCTCCCTCTTCCATGGAGGAATTTTCCTCCATCTTTTCCATGGGGGAGATTTCTCTCTCTTTTCCATCGAGGATTTTTTTCCTTCCTTTTTTTTTTTTTCCAGGGGGGATTTTTTTTTCTTTCCCCCTTCCATGGAAGATTATTTTTTCTCAATCTTTTTCAGGGGGTATTTTTTCCTCCCTCTTTTCCACGGGAGATTTTTTTTCTCTCCCTCTTCCATGGAGGATTTTTCCTCCCTCTTTTCCGTGAGGGTTTTTTTCCTCCCTCTTTTCCACGGGAGGTTTTTTTCTCTCCCTCTTCCACGGAGGATTTTTTCCTCCATCTTTTCCATGGGGAAGATTTTCCTCCCTCTTTTCCAGTGGAGATTTTTTCCTCCTCCTTTTCCACGGGGATTTTTTTTTCCTCTCCCTCTTCCACTTATTTTTTTTTCCTCCTTCTTTTCCACGTGGGATTTTTTTCCCCCCTCCTTTTGCCGTGTCTCCTAAACGCCTGTTTCGTGGATGTGCAAACGCGGTGACCTTTCCCGGGGCCGCCCGGGGCTGCTCTGCTGTCAGGGAGATGAGGGGACTCGGGAGCTCGCTGCCACCTCCGCGCCGCGGGGCTCGGCCCTGCTCAATCCCCGCCGATGAATTCCCCCGGGGGAGCGCGGAGCTCTCCCTCCCTCCTCCTCCTCCTCCTCCTCCTCCTCCTCCTCTCCCCGTGTGCCCGGAGGTGCCACCAGCGCGTCCTGTCCCTGTCCCCGCGCGTCCCCTCCCCGCTCCCTGGGAGCTGTCACTGCCGGGACCTGGGCCCCGCGGCGTGGAGCTCCGGGGGGGCTCGGAGAGACCCCCGGGAGGGCTTGGAGAGACCCCCGGGAGGGGTTGGAGAGACCCCCGGGAGGGGTTGGAGAGACCCCCGGGAGGGGTTTTGGAGGTCCAGGAGGGTTTGGAAGGTCCCCAGGAGGGTTTTGGAGGTCCAGGAGGGCTTGGAGAGACCCCCAAGAGGGTTTTGGAGGTCCAGGATCATTTAGAGTGACCCCAGGAGGGTTTGAAGAGACCCCCGGGAGGGCTTGGAGAGACCCCAGGAGGGTTTTGAAGTTCCAGGAGGGTTTGGAGGGTTGCCAGGAGGGTTTTGGAGGTCCAGGAGGGCTTGGAGGGACCCCCAGGAGGGGCTTGGAGGGACCCCAGGAGGGTTTGAAGAGACCCCCGAGAGGGGTTTGAAGAGACCCCCGGGAGGGGTTTGGAGAGACCCCCGGGAGGGTTTGGAGTTCCAGGAGGGCTTGGAGGGACCCCAGGAGGGTTTTGGAGGCCCAGAAGGGTTTAGAGCAATGCCCAGAAGGATTTTGGAGTTCCAGGAGAGTTTGGAGGGACCCCAGTAGGGTTTTGGAGGTCCAGGAGGGTTTGGAGGGATCCCAGTAGGATTTTGGAGGTTCAGGAGGGTTTGAAGGGCCCCCAGCAGGTTTTTGGAGGTCCAGGACCATTTGAAGGGACCTCTCCTGGCGGGCTGTCCCCTTGCCCGGTGTCCTTGGTGGCCTCTGGCCGTGGCCAGGCGCACCCAGATAAGCAGGAGCCCTCAGGAATGTGATTTATGGGGCCAGAGTTCAGCCACCCTCTGCAGCCACCCCACCCCGGGCTGGATTCGGGGTGCTGGGGAGCAGGACACGCACCCTCACCCAGGGAAACTGAGGCACGGAGCCAGCCCGGCAGGAACCCGAGGCGGTGACCTCGAGTGCTGCATCCCACCCTGCTCCAGGGAGCTCCCGAGGGGTTTTTGGGATGTTTTTGGGATGCTTTGGGATGTTTTTGGGATGTTTTTGGGGTGGGATGTGCACTCCTGTCCCACCCTGCTCCAGCGAGCTCCCGGGGGGTTTGGGATGTTTTATGGGATGTTTTATGGGATGTTTTTGGGATGTTTTGGGATGTTTTTGGAATGTTTTTGGGATGTTTTTGGGGTGGGATTTGCACTCCTGTCCCACCCCCCTGCTCCAGAGAGCTTCCGAGGGGTTTGGGATGTTTTATGGGATGTTTTTTGGGTGGGATGTGCACTCCCGTGCCTGTCCCACCCTTCTCCAGAGAGCTCCTGAGGGGTTTTGGATGTTTTTGGGATGTTTTTGGGGTGGGATGTGCTCTCCCGTGCACGCTCGCGCCCAGCAGCCCCATTTCCCCATGGGCTTTGGGTGTTGCCACCCCGTAATTAGCCGGTAATTGCTCTCTAATGAGGCAGCAATCCTGCGGCGGGCCCGCGCCTCAAAGCGCTTCCCCCGCCCCGGGCCGAGCCCCCGGAGCGGCGCCCCGAGGTGCCGGGGGGTGCCGGGGGCTGCGCGGGTTCCTGGGACCCCTCGGGGACATTTGGGGCTGTCCGGTGGCGGCGGTGGCTCGGTGGCGCTGGGGACAGCGGCGGTGGCGTCCCCGCAGCGCCCGTGCCAGCCTGGCAGCGCCCCGCCATTTCCTCGGCCTCGCCCCTGCGCGTCCCCGCTGGCCGTGTCACCTCGCTGTGGCAGTGTCACCCTACCGGCAGGGTCACCTCGCTGGCAGTGTCACCTCGCTGGCAGGGTCACCCTACCGGCAGGGTCACCTCGCTGGCAGTGTCACCTCGTTGTGGCAGGGTCACCTCGCTGGTGGTGTCACCTCTCTGATAGCGTCACCTCGCTGGCAGGGTCACCCTACTGGGCAGGATCACCTCGCCAGTAGTGTCACCTCTCTGGTGGTGTCACCTCGCTGGCAGTGTCACCTCTCTGAAAGTGTCACCCTACTGGGCAGGGTCACCCTACTGGGCAGGGTCACCTCTCTGGTGGTGTCACCTCGCTGGTGGTGCCACCTCACTGTGGCGGTGTCACCTCGCTGGCAGTGTCACCCTACTGGGCAGGGTCACCTCTCTGGTGGTGTCACCTCGCCGTGGCGGTGTCACCTCACTGGCAGGGTCACCTCGCTGGCCGTGTCACCTTTCTGATAGTGGCAGGGTCACCTCGCTGGCAGTGTCACCTCTCTGATAGTGTCACCTCACTGTGGCAGGGCCCCCTCGCTGGTAGTGTCACCTCTCTGGTGGTGTCACCTCGCTATAGCAGTGTCACCCCTCTGGAGGTGCCACCCCGCTGTGACAGTGTCACCATGCTGGTGGTGCCACCCTGCTGTGACAGTGTCACCCTGCTGTGGCAGTGCCACCCCGCTGTCACCATCCCCTTTCCCCTGACCCACCCTGCCCTGCTCCCGCCCTGCCCTGGAGGAGAAGCCACTCCAGGCCAGCCCCGTGTCCCCGCAGTGCCACCACGCGGGTCCCCGCTCTGTCCCCTCGTGCCGGCTGGGTGCTCACCGGCCCTGCAGCCACACCCCGCCCCAGGGCTGCTCTGGGGCCTGTTTGGGGTCTGTTTGGGGTCTGTTTGGGGTCCATTTTGGGTCCGTTTTGGGTCTGTTTTGGGGTCTGTTTGGGGTCTATTTTGGGGTCTGCTTTGGGTCTGTTTGGGTTCTGTTTTGGGTCCGTTTGGGGTCTGTTTTGTGGCCTGTTTTGGGGTCTGTTTGGGGTCTGCTTTGGGTCTGTTTGGGGTCTGTTTGGGTTCTGTTTTGGGTTTGTTTGGGGTCTGTTTGAGGTGTATTTTGGGGTCTGTTTGGGTTCTGTTTTGGGTTCTGTTTTGGGGTCTGTTTGAGGTGTATTTGGGGTCTGTTTTGGGTCTGTTTTGGGGTTGGTTTGGGGTCTGTTTGGGTTCTGTTTGGGGTCTATTTTGGGGTCTGTTTGGGGCCTGTTTTGGGGTCTGTTTGGGGTCTGTTTTGGGTCTGTTTTGGGTCTGTTTGGGGTTTTTCCCCTTTAATTCCCCTTTTCCCGCGGGCTGGCTCTGCCGTGGCACCCCGGGCCGGGCAGATCCCGCGGGGGGATCCCGGGAGCGTCCCCTGGGTTTGGGGTTTGTGTTTTCCAAACCCCCCCAGCGGGACGGGGGCACCGGGGCCTGGCGCTGCTTTCGGGGAGACCCCCGGGGCCGCCCCCCTTTCCCCGGGGCCCGCGGGGGATGCTCGGATGCGGGAGGAGGAGGAGGAGGAGGAGGAGGAGGAGGAGGAGGGCTCAGGCGTGCCCAGGTGAGCTCGGCGCTGCCGCCGCGGGTTCCTTTCCTGGCTCACCTTTCAGCTCGGCTGAGCAGCGATGATTTGCAATTCCAGTTTTTGCGGCAGGGCTGGGTGTGCCCCCCCCGGTGCTGTCAGGGGAGCCCTGACACATTATTTGCTCTGCTCTGTGATTTATTTCTTATTTGCTTGGCGTTTGTTTTGCTTCTCTCTCTCTTTTTTTTTTTTTTTCTTTTTTAAATTTAATTTTTCCCCTTTCTCCTCAATCCACGCTTTATGAGAAACAACGACCGGCGGGGAACAGCAGAAAAGTTTAAAAGCTGGTCAAAGGCGGATGTTTTGGGGATTTTGGGGGGTGTGGGACCCCTCAGTCTTGGGGGCAGGGCTGGAGGAAGGCTTGCTGATAGCGCCGAGGCTGCCGCGGCCTTATCTCATCCCCGGCCTTATCAGCAGACAAGCTTGTGCTGCAGATAAGCCGGACCTTGGCTTCAGGCTCGGGTTGCTGGAGCAGAGCAGGGGGGGATGCTCCGTGTCCCGCTGCTGGGGGCGGGGACCCCCCGTTTGGGGTTGGGGGATCCCCCAAAATCCCGGTGTGGGGTTGGGGTCAGCCCCTGGGGGGGTGGATTGGGGGGGGGGTGGGGTTGGCTCCGTCCCTTCTTCTCTTTAAGCTAAAGGAACTGAAGAAAAAAAATTCGTATTTGGGGTCAATTTGATGGCTGTGCGTCCGAAACAGCCGAGGAGAGGTTTCCAATTTCTCCTCCACCTCCACAAATCTCTCTCGGTGCTGGCAGGAGCCCCAGCCCGTGCTGGAGGTTCCTCTGTTCCCGGGAATTTTGGGGTGCTGGGGGTGATTTTGGGATGCAGGAAGGTGATTTTGGGGTGCAGGAAGATGATTTGGGGCTGCTGGGAGGTGATTTGGGGTGCAGGAAGGTGATTTTGAGGTGCAGGGAGGTGATTTTTGAGGTGCAGGAAGGTGATTTTGGGGTGCTGGGAGGTGATTTTGAGGCGCAGGAAAGTAATTTGGGGTGCAGGAAGATGATTTGGCATTGCTGGGAGGTGATTTTGGGGTGCAGGGCGATGATTTTGGGGCACAGGGAGGTGATTTTGGGGCACAGGAAGATGATTTTGGGTGCTGGGAGGTGATTTTGAGGTGCAGGAAGGTGATTTTGGGGTGCAGGAAGGTGATTTTGGGGTGCAGGAAGGTGATTTGGGTGCAGGAAGGTGATTTTGGGGTGCAGGAAGATGATTTGGGTGCAGGAAGGTGATTTTGAGGTGCAGGAAGGTGATTTTGGGGTACAGGAAGGTGATTTTGGGGTACAGGAAGGTGATTTTGGGGTGTAGGAAGATGATTTGGGTGCAGGAAGGTGATTTTGGACGCTGCAGAGGGGGGGATTTCCACACCCGGGGCACGGTGGGCGCTGTCCCCAGAGCCCAGAATCCTCGGGGTGCCCGCGGGGAGGAAATCCCCACCCGAGGCCGCCTCACCCCCCTCAACCCAGCGCCCCCAACTCCGCTTCTCCCAAACACCTTTGGGCGATGCTGAGGCTCAGGGCGCTGCACCCACCCGCGCTGCGGAGCGTCCCCGCGGGCTCTGGGGACAGCTGGTGGCCCTGCCCAGCCGCGGGTGGTGGCAGGGGGAGGCTCGGGAGCCGCCGGGAGCGGGCAGGGAGCTCTGCGAGCAGCAGGTGGCTGAGCCGGTAAACACGCCGGGATCGCCGCAGCGCCCCGGGGCCGCTTGTGCAACCGGGGCGGGGAGCTGGCCCGGGCTGCGGGAGGCTGCACAGCTCCGGGCTGGATCCAGCCTTGGAAACGCCAGCCGACCCTTCCCGAAACTCAGTTCAGCGGCACGGAGCTGTCACAGGTGTCCCCTCACCTGAGGCTTCACCCGCGGCCGGCAGAGCCCTCCCGGGGGTCCCTTTTCCCGGGGGTGATCCCCGGGCAGGACGGCCCCGGCCCCGCTCGCCCCCGGGCTGGAGCAGCTCCCAGCACGGCCCGGCCTCGCCCTGGCATGCGGCCCTCCCAGGTTTGGGGGCTGAGCGCGAAGAATTGGGAAAAACAGGGCAGGGATTCGTCCTCGGAAGGGCGGGGAGCCCGCCCACAGGAGGAGGGCCCGTGGTGGCACAAGGAAGTCGTGCAGTGGTGGCACAAGGAGGTCCCATGGTGGCACAAGGAAGTCCCGTGGTGGCACAAGGAAGTCGTGCAGTAGTGGCACTAAATCCCGTGGTGGCACAAGGAAGTCCCGTGGTGGCACCAGGAAGTCATGGAGTGGCACAAAGAAGTTCAGTGGTGGCACAAGGGAGTCCCATGGTGGCAGAAGGAGGTCCCATGGTGGCACTAAATCCCATGGTGGCACAAGGAAGTCCCATGGTGGCATAAGGAAATCGTGCTGTGGTGGCACTAAATCCCATGGTGGCACCAGGAAGTCGTGGAGTGGCACAAGGAGGTCCCATGGTGGCACAGGGAAGTTCAGTGGTGGCACAAGGAAGTTCAGTGGTGGCACAAGGAGGTCCCATGGTGGCACAAGGAGGTCCCATGGTGGCACAAGGAAGTCCCGTGGTGGCACAAGAACGGTGTGGCCACGTCCCGGCCATCAGCGAGCCCAGGCTCCCCGCAGGGTGGCACCGGGCACTCTCAGCCGCTGTCCCCCCGTGGTGTCACCTCTGGGGCAGGGGACATTTCCCACGGCCACAAGTGCGCCCCCCCCCCACCCAGCGCCGCGCCGAGCCCCTCCCACTGGGGTTTTTTTGAGGCCGAACCCCGCGGTTTTGGCTTCTCCCGCGCTGTTCATCCCCCCGTGCCCGGGGGGGGCGGTGCCCACCGGGGGTCCCCAGGCGCAGCCCCCCGCCCGCAGCGCCCGCCCGACTCCGCGCACCTGAAGCGCCACCCCAAAGCAGCCAGAGGCTCCACCTCGAGCTGGCACCGGCACGGCGCAGGGCAGGACCGGCGACAAGCGGCTCGGGCAGCGTGGCTGTCGCTGTCGCCGCGGCTGTGGCAGCTCCTGGCGTGGCCGGGAGTGGCGTGAGAGGCAGCGCGGCCGGGGGAGTGCGCGGGGTTTATATAGGAAGGAGCCGCGCCGCAGGTTCAGGTTTCAGCCGCGCTGCTCCTGCCGCTCCCGGAGGCCACCGAGGCTTTTTCCCGAGCCTTCCTCGCCAGCCCGGAGCTCCTCGCCTCGGCTCTGCCGCTCTGCAACACCTGGAGCAGGTAACCGAGGCGGCGGCGGCCTCACTGCCCGGCCTCGGAGGGGTTAAAGCCGGGATGGAGGGGCCGGAGGGGCTGGAGCCCAGGATGGCGTCTGGAGCAGCTCGTGGGGAGGGGACACGGCCCCGGTGTCACCCGGGGGTGTTTCCCAGCGTGGCCGCGGCCAGGTGGCAGCTGGGCTCCCAGCTAAAATCCCCTGGAAGTTTCAAATCACCCGGGACTGGCACGGGCCTGGCCGCGCTCTGCCGGGGGTTGATTCCGTGCCGGAGCTGCGGGAAGGTGTGGCAGCGGGCTGAGGCTGAGGCTGAGGCGGGCGGGGAGCGGGGCAGAGGCAGCCGGTGCCTGCGCGGGGCTCCGCTTCCAGCCGGGACAGGGGGAGGGAATTCTGACCGGATTTGGGGGATCCTGCCCGGTTTTGAGGGGATCCTGGCCGGTTTTGAGGGGATCCTGGCCGGTTTTGAGGGGATCCTGGCCGGTTTTGAGGGGATCCTGCCCGGTTTTGAGGGGATCCTGCCCGGTTTTGGGGGGATCCTGGCCGGTTTTGAGGGGATCCTGGCCGGTTTTGGGGGGATCCTGCCCGGTTTTGGGGGGATCCTGCCCGATTTTCTCCCTGTGCCAGGCTGGGCCAGGGGGAGCAGCCCTGAGGGGTCTGCTGGGATTCTCCTGGGATTCTCCTGGGATTCTCCTGGGATTCTCCTGGGATTCTCCTGGAGATTCCAGCCAAAATCTCCTGGAAGCTGCTTCCAATCCCTGGAGAGACCCCGCTGTGCCTCCTGCTGCGCTCCCTTTATGGGGATGTTTTAGGGAAGGCTCTTTTAGAGTGACCCTTCCCTGGGGCCCTGTCACGCTTCCCAGAGTTCTCCTGGAGCCTGGAAAAGCCCCTTGCTCCCCAAATTCCCGTGCCAGGTGCCCCAGGCAGCAGTGTTGGTGTGCTGGGGTTTCCCTGTCCTGCTGTGGGATTGCTGTGGGATGTGGGTTTTCCCTGTCCTGCTGTGGGATTTGGGATTGCTGTGGTGGGTTTCACTGTCCTGATATGGGATTTGGGATTGCTGTGCAGGGTTTTCCCTGTCCTGCTGTGGGATTTGGGATTGCTGTGGTGGGGTTTCACTGTCCTGATGTGGGATTTGAGGTTGCTGTGCAGGGTTTTCCCTGTCCTGCTGTGAGATTGCTGTGGTGGGTTTCACTGTCCTGATGTGGGATTCAGGAATGCTGTGGTGGGGTTTTCCCTGTCGTGCTGTGGGATTTGGGATTGCTGTGCAGGGTTTTTCCTGTCCTGCTGTGAGATTTGGCATGGCTGTGGTGGGTTCCCTGTCGTGCTGTGGGATGTGGCATGGCTGTGCTTTCCACCCCATGGCTCCCAGCCATCCCTGGGGTTTGGGAGCTGGGAATGAGCTCTCCAGCAGCGGCAGGGGCGGGTTTGGAGCTGAGCTGGGTGCCAGCTCCATCCTGCTCCGTGCTGCTGGGCAGGACAGGGGGAGAGGGGAAAGGCACAGCTGGAGTGCAAGGACAGCTCTCCTGCTTCCCTGAGGAGCTGAGTTTGGGATCCCAGCCCCTCCATTCCCGGGGGACACTGGCCTGGGGGACACCTGTTCCCACTCACCTGGAGCAACGTCCCTGACCCAGACCCGGGACATGGGAGCCAGGGAGCCACCGGCGGCACCTGCAGGGGACATCCCCCCCCCCCCGGCACCTGCAG
>VZUI01055124.1:0-26018 GCA_013401135.1 Cettia cetti | reverse complement strand
CCCCCTGGGCGATCCACGGCCCCCCTGGGCGATCCACGGCCCCCCTGGGCGATCCACGGCCCCCCTGGGCGATCCACAGCTCCCCTGGGCAATCCACAGCACCTGTGGGCAATCTCCAGGTGATCCACAGCCCCTGTGGGCAATCCATAGCATCCCTTGGGCACTTCCACAGCATCCCATGGCAATCCACAGGCCCTGTGGGCAATCCACAGACTCCCTGGGCAATCTGCTCCTGCACAGGGAAGTTCTTTCTCACATTTAAGTGGAGCTCCCTTGTGCATCAGTTTCTGCACATTGCCTCTTGTCCTACTGCTGGGAACCACGGAGCAGAGCCTGGTCCATCCTCTTGACTCCCTCCCTTTTACACTCATTAATGGGCTCTACTCTCACTTTTCTCATCTCCAGGCTAAACAGACACACTCTACTCTCACTTTTCTCATCTCCAGGCTGAGGGAGCCTCAGCCTTTCCTTACAGATGGGGTGCACCAGTTCCCTGTCTCCACAGCCCACCTTCCCACATAAATATAGGCCATGGAGCCCTCACACCAGGTGAAATCAGCCCAACAATAACAACCTCCCTCTGCATGATCGGCCAGCTTTTCTGCAGGGGCTTCAGCTACAGTGCATGGCCTTCTCCTTTACTCTTACAGCTCAAACAAAACCCAAACCAATGCAGACAATATCATAATAACCACATTTCAGAACTAATAGCAATAATAGAAAGCAAATTATATTGCTTTCCCTTTCTTCCTGCTGAAACTCAGAATTTAGCTTAGAAGTAACTGTGACTGCATCTGAAATTATCAGAAGTGTCATTGCCACTCAAAGGTTGAAGAGCACATGGGGGCTGCTCAGGCTTAGCACAGTGAGATCCTGAGGCTGGTGAGGGTTCTCAGCAGGGCATCCCCACCTGGCTCCTGCCATGTGCCACATCAGCTCTGGCACTAGTCCAATCTAGTACAGAAACATTGGTTTTATTTACACTTTTTCAAGAAGTATGAATTGACATTATTTCTTTTGAATTCAAGAAGCAGCTTAGAAGTTGAGAATGAAGAAATGGTTTTGCAGTCTGACTAAAAGAGATGCACAGGATGAGATCTCTAATTTTAAAACATCAGTTACCTGCTACCAAAAATGGAAGGAAGCAGTCACATCCAAGACTTTCTCACTGTGTTTGCTGAATCCCATTTCAAAGGCAATTCATGCCTTCTAGAACTAGGAACAAAATACACTATATTTAGGTTTAAAGCAAAATTTAAAATTTTACTTTTGCATAACCTTCTTTCACTGTCACTTGTAACTAGCTTGCCATCACAATTAGAGGTGATAGAAGTCACATCTAAAATAAATACATCCCTGAAACAGCACCATCCATTAGTTTCTGAGAAAATTTCAAATTATAAACAACTACTTAAATAGGAAATGTAAAAGTATTTTAAAACTTTTGTTGAAATTTACTGAAGTCAAAAAAAGTTGAAAGAACAGATTTGATAGACTAAAAAGAAATTGAATGTCCTAAATCAATTAACATTTCAAAAGTGCACAAAATCTTTTCCATTAAAAAAAAGCCTTTAAATTGCAAAAAGGATAATATTATTTTTGTATAGACTAGATTTTTTAAACACTAATATTAGGAAAAAAACTATATAGATTAGAGTATTTATATAGTTTTTTTAAAAAAATATGCTTTATAGATTATAGTATATTATATATATGTATTGGTATCAGATAAAAGTAAAAAAAATAAAATGTATCACCTTTTTATACATTTACATCTTGTATCAATACACCAAGTTATTAATACTACCATCCCAACTACTTAGCAAAAAAGAACCTGTATTAAAATATATATATTCAGGAAATTATAACTTTCAATGATCGTGGTAGAACAGACATTTGGTGTCTATCTCACCTTTCTGATCTTCTGAAGCAGAATTACAGAATCACAGAATATTTGGAGTGGGAAGGGACCCGTGAAGGCCATGAGTCCAACTCTGAAGTGAATGGCCCATGCAGGGATCAAACACCCAGCTTTGGCATTATCAGCACCCTGCTCTCACCAGTTATTTCAAGTCTGAAAAAGTCCAAATACAGCAGGGCCTATCCCACTCCCATCTGGGATACACCAAACAAAAGGCACTCACTACTTTTTTCGATTCAGTTCTTGAACTATCAGCTTGCTCCAGGTCTTGTTTGCCCAGTCACCAACCAAAAGGGCTAAAGCAAAGCCTTGCCTATGATGCTTTAAGTTGTAGCTTTCATATTTTAGATTCTGTGCTGCATAAGGATGTAGTTTTGAGCCTCATATTAAGTGCTGGTGAGCTCTCTTCACAGGGCAGGTAGACAAAACAAATCCTTTTCTTGCTGAGGACCAAGGACAATGGTCGGACCCAAAAGCATCAACAACAGTGGACTGGAGGCAGGAACAAGAAGGACGGGACCACACAACCTGTAGCTGTAATTGGACAATTAAACCCCAATATGCAAATGGGCCAAAACTTATAAAATGTAACATCTCGTGACCACGTTGCCTTTTTTCTGCTGGCTCTTGGTTCACCCTGGGTGCAGCCTTGGTCAGGCTTCTGTCTTGCCCAAGGTAGATCCTGGAGGCTTTTCAATAAATACCTACTTTATTCTCTAGCTCTGTCCAGTCTCTGTTCCAGGTCGACTTTCTAAGGCATCACCTAAACCACCAAAATTATCACCTTACTATCAATCAATATTTCATTAACCTAAAGAATCAGTGCAAAGTGATCAAGACTGTTTAATGTTTCAAATCAAATTAAATATGCAAATAAGATCCTTATTTTCCTCCAAGTTCAAAATTCTGTAATAAGGAATTCCTACATTTTAATAAGTTTAATCAAAAAACTGAACTAACTAAAGTAAACTTCTTAAAATGCAGCTGATACTTAAGTTTCTTGAAAACATGCTATAGTCAACATATTCCAAGCAGGAGGAAAACTACAATATACAAATAAAGCTGTGTGGCAGCTGATTTGGCTTTGGAACAGGCTGCAGTTAAGGCAGATATCCACTAAGTGGCATTAGCAACCCAAACACCTAACTTGGATAACAAATAATCATAACACAGTACACTTTAACTCCTACAAACAAATTGATAGAAAACATTTCCTTTGAATGATTAATTTTCTTCAATTTTGTCATACACTTTGACATAATTCCAAACAGCACTATCAATTTACTTTTCAGATCAAGACTTTGCAAATATTTAGCAGGATGGTCAGATGAGAAATAAAAGCATCATGACAAACCTAATAAATAAAGCAACAAAAATATGGGAGCAATGTGAGCCCAAATTAAGACATAAAACTACAGCAAGGTATTTTAAAAGTAGTTGGGGTTTCAGAAGCGCTGTAAATCAATAAGACAGTTGTGAAGTGTAAAAGTATAAAAGCCACACCAAATGTTTACTTTACATAAAACACTTTAAAAAAAAAAGATAATTCTAATAATTTAGATATACTGATGCTACCTGATTCTAGAAAGTATAAAAGATCACGACAACTGGGAAAGTAAGAGAACTACTACACTTGACTTATTATTGAAGGATTTTTTTTCAAAATATTAATTAAGGATTAATGATTAAGGATTAATATAGGGTTCTGACAATTGCTTAGTGGAAAATGCCTTTAGGAACAATATAAATATCAGAGAAAAATATTAGAACTCTAATTTTAAAATAGTTTTCCCCTATCCTTATTGTTTGTCCCTAGTCTTCTATAACTGTCAGTTTGTTAAGACATAAATAGCTCATGAAAATAAAGGGAGTGGAAAAATTAGTATTACTGTATACAAGATTACAGAAAAATTAAACGAGCAAGTACTCCTCTCTGCCTCATCAAAGTATATATTTTAAGCTTGTGAAATATCCTATATATGCACTCAAAATTCTCAGCATGCTTCAATGCTACAAGGAGTAAGACATTCCTTTTCTTTTTTTTTTTTTTTTTAAAGTGATTTTTTTTCTCCTTGCTGGCCACAGAGGAATTGCATTAGGACAGGGCCCTTTTTCCCTACATCCGCCTACGACAAACATTTGCTGCAAGCCAGTGACTCCAAAACCAAATTGTTTACAATTAACTCAAAAAGCCATTAAAAATTGTTTTTTGTTCCAGTTGGAAAGAGAGACAGCCAGATGTGTGGCTTGTTGATCTTGCTCTTTTCTGACCTCTGAGTGTAGGAAGAACTGCAGCTGAGGAAGGAAGTCAGCAAGTTGTGTTAATGAAGGTGAACATTGCAAAAAAAGGGCTTACAATTTTTTTCATGAAGGAAAAATATATTTGAAAGACTTTTTTATTTAAAAAGAGATAATCCAAGGCCTTGTTTTTTCCTGTAGGTGAAAAATTAAAGCCTTTGTTTCAGAAAAAGTCACTGAGTTTGTGTCTTTTGCTACTTTTGAAAAATATACCCTTAATTTCAAAAACCTCATGGAGTTTCAACAAGGTGTCTGTAAATTAGCAGACAGCTCATCATTAACACCTGCTGGAAAACTATCCTTCTTTGCGGATGTTAAACTCAGGAGAAGCCTTTTAATTTTAGGCTCTGAGTCACAGTCTAGCACTACAGACCAAAATCTGGCATAAAGCTGAATTCCAGTTTGAGAGTGTGCCCAGTTCTTGGGAAACACATTTGGCCAACAATACAAGGCAACCCCTACAATTATCACAGTATTTTTCTTCAGTTCTCTCTGAAACACGTTTATGCATTATATCTGTAAAATACCTAGCAATGAGTTAACTAGAGGTCTGTATTAAAAACTTCATTACCTGGTACTTCTCATAACTGTACAGAACATGCCCATACAAGATAGCCTGTGAGATAAAAACAGTTTCAAAACTGCACAGCAACAGGTGTGAAACATTATCATCTTGTTTATAAACTTTTAATTTCTAAAAAAATGTCTGAAATGCATTCTGAAATTCTACAACCACAGTGCTCCTCATTTTATCAAGATACCTGAGATGTTAGTAAGTCATCATGGCCTAAGGTAAACTAAGGACACATTTGTGTGTGAAGTACAAATTCACTCCAGAGATTTGGCTTTAGATATTAATTCTGGCACTCAACATTAATCCTTAGGCAGTTAGTGAAGCCTACTTCAGATATCCAGCTTAATTGTCTGGATTAGGTAAAATGTTTGATCTTGCTCTCTCTGCATTGCTAACTTCATCTTAAACTGTTCACACTACTTTTGGTGGAAAATTCTTGTCAAGCAGTTACTATTTTAAGAACATATTTACCATGTGAAGACCTGAATATAATCATCATAGTTCATCTTCCAACTGTCTATTATGACATTATTTAATTAAGGAAATTTCCAATGTATTCTTAGAAAACAGGAAATTGAAAATGAAAACTAGCTTACTCTCTTCCCACCCCAAATTCTCCTGCTCTCAAGGTCATTTATAAAACCAACAGTAATAGATCACCATACACATATAGACACAAAACACTTCTGAAAATGGTTATACTATTATTTAATCATTAAAACTCTGGAGAATTATAGCAATAATTCATGTCACACTTCAAAAGTTGCAAGGGATACGGGCCATTTTAGAAACAGTCTATAGATTCAATTTTCCTCTTTGCACTGGCAGAAGTAAAAACCTTATCATGTAAAGTTCCCAGCACAGCCCAAACAGCTCACACCTAAGAGCACAAAAAATTGCTTCTGCTGCATTAGCATTTAGAATTTATTACTGGCTTGTCACTTTTATATTAAGGTTTGATTTTCAGAATCTTTCCTTTTCCACACACACAAAAAAATCATCTTCATATGCTTCTGCAGCTTGCATTTGGTCAGTTTGAAAAAATCAACCTTTAAGATCAGTAAATTCATATTTAAGGGTTTCATTTTAAAAAAAGTCTTAACTGTAAAAGGTCTCTAACAGCCAGCAGTTAGGACTTCAAAAATATATCAGGTTAAAAAAAATACTAATTTTCTTACTAGTGTAATTCCTACCAGTTTATTATTTTCTACCAATGAACCTAATAAAAACAGTGAACCACACTGCAGTCATATTAACTTTTAATGGAATAAATATGAAATAGTCCATAATTTAACAAAACTTTATTTCCTCATTTCACTTTTCTTTTTCTCCCCATTTCCTGTTTCTTCTGTCACATCAAGAGTATTCATCTCCACTCTACATTTTTCCTTTTATTTTTCCTTTTCATTCTACTTGTCCTGTCTATAAGATCTCCCTTCAACTCATCTCAGTCCCAGCCACTGGAGTTGGCAAGTCCATGCTGAACACCCATTTTTGAGATTCTCTCCTCTCTGGCTCAGAAGGATCCTCCTGGGCCATTAATTTTAGTTGTAATGCCGTTATAAAATTTAATAGGTATGTCATTTACATAATTCCTATTTCAACTCCCATATGACTGTAACAAAATAGAAGGTTGGAAGCTCTTTTAACGAATAAAGTAAAACCTAAAAATAAAATATGCAAAATAGCTTTGCTGGTTGTGTATACAGTCCTTACAAGTTCACACCAGTAGTTTAAAACACAGAGAATAACTTTCTACCATGCAGAAATTGTCAAAGCTCTGATTGCAGCCTTTCATCTTCAGTCTCTCCTGCCACTCCTCCCATCCACCTCCTCCCTTGGACCTAGGTTTGTTCACCCATCCAATGAAATGACACAGGAATATTGCTGTCTTTCAGCTATGCTGGTTCCACATCCTTTGTGACCTTAAAGTGATGAATCCCTACACCTTCCACCTCTGCAGGTGGCTTTACTTCTTTTGAACAAACCTCCTCATGATCAGCAAACACCTTTATTTTGACAGACTGCCCTGACTTCACCTGGGTACTGTGAAGTGGCTTTGATAGAAACACAGTCAGGCTGCTGCCATGTTGGGCTTGTTTTCACCTGCAACAAATAGAGAAGTTTTTGTGGTCTTTTGCCCAGAGCACCATTTCTTGGATGCCTCCCACATCAAGCTGAATTAATGACAGCATTCACTGTTACTAAAGCAGGGTTAACTTAAAGAATCCTTTCCAAACTCAACGGCTTCCATCTGAGAAACCACTGGATCAAAGCTATCATATTGCACAGCCTTACTACCCACAATACAGTTAAGATACTATTGCCTTTCAGGTCTTATGTGTTAACATGCTGCAAATGCTCCAGGTCAAATGTCCTGTCTGTTTCACTTCCCAGGAATCCAGGAAGGGCTGGCAAACAGGACTGTTTGAGTCACAACCAGAACTGATGTCTGTGACTCTCAGCCCTGCAGCCCCAGCAGGGCTGACCACAATTCAGCTGCATGTAAAGTGTGACAGAGATGTCCTTTCTGATCCCCGTAATCTTGTAGAAAACACAAGAAGCCAGACTAGCACAATCTCTAGTATTTCACTAAGAAGCAGTTTGTTTTCAGTGACAAATTTTCTTTTAATTACGTCTACAGATCAAAACCTTCTAGTTCATCTCTAGATGCTTCCCCCTCAGCTATTGAAGTCTGCAGCTGCTCATAACCCCTTCATAGCTTCTCATGAATCAAATCTTTTCCTAGAGCAGAGAGAAACAAGAAGTTCAAAGCCAATAAAACAATTTGTTGCTGCAGGTACTGGCACCGATTCCCTTGCGTTGATACCAGTACTTGTGTGAATCTGCAGTGAGCTGATGCAGAGGTGTAAACTGACAGAAGAGTAATCCTCCGGGGAGCCTTTGCAATCCCACAGATTTTCAGCAGCAAATTCCCTAAACCACCACATCCTGCTGGGTGAAGGTGTTGATGCGAGAAAAGGGGCAGACAGCACTCACCTCCCCCTCCAGATAGCAATGAGCTAATAGAACAATTATACACCTCATAACAAAATTAAGTCCTGTACATATGGAGTGGCTGGCTTGGTTTCTCTCAGAGACCATAGACATTTAGGACAAATGAACTATTAGCACTTAAAATCTCAACATTGGACTCATTCAACAAATACATAAACACTGCACAAAGCAAAGTCCAGCATATTGCACTCTTTAACTCTCTCACAATTTACGTATAAAAGGAAGAAGGTACTTAACACAAACACACAGTTATGTCTTACCTAGAAATAAAGGGGTTCCAATTCACATTCAAAAATCCAAAGAAGTGATGCTAAACATTCAACGTCCGTCTGTCATGAAAAACATTCAAGATTACACTTGGGGTTGGCTTTGCTCTTCCCTAGCTCAATTTTGCAATGAAACTTTCTAGCTTAAAAAAGAAATTTCCATGAGAAATGGAAGTTATTCTATTCAAAGTGAAATTTGTAACATCCAAACATTTTTGCAGTAATATTATTAAAAAATGCAGCTAGGTTGAAATGATCAGGTATTCAAACTAAATGTTATCCCATACAACTCTGCTGCATAGATTCAATTTAAGTTGGATTTCATAATGAGTTGTTGCCAAGACTGGTACAGCCAAGGGAAAATAATGTGCACTGGCAATGGCATGCATTATATTAAGAATTAAAAGATTAAAAGATGAAATCATGGAAATGGGAACACATTTCCAAAACATTTAGCAATTTAGTATAAAGGCTATATGTATTTAAAACAATATTTATATTGAAAAAAATCCAGTTAAAGCAGTTCTAAGTTCAGAAATTAATTTTCCAATCTTTTGAAACTACTGAAATAAAAATTGTAATTTAAATATGTGATAGTGATCATTTCATTTTCCAAGTGTTGGGGAGGCCACTAGAAAAACAAGGGGACCAGGTCCTTCATAAGGTTCTACATAGACAGCTATTTTAATATTACTCTTTCAACTTTCTAAATAACTTAAGAGAGATGCAAGCTTGCTCCCAGAATAAAAGTGAAGGTAACAAGGAAAATAAAGCCACTACAGAAAAGCTTGGAAGTGAACTTCGCTTTCAACCACAACCTCAATAATGCTGATGTAACTCCACAAACACTTTTCCCGAATATTCAGTTTCACTATCTTCACAACCTCAGCAGTCAAGTTCACATCCAGTTCACAAATCAGCTTAATTCAGCTTAATTAAGTTTTGGCTTTGAAAAACACACTTGAATTTCTGCAGCTATATTTCTAAATATCCAACTAAAACTTGGGTTTAATCTAATTATGGACTTTTATTCATTTAACTTCGAAATAGTAACCTTGATTGCTGCCTAAAGAAGAATTACCTCTTGAAACTCCTGTGGTGCAGTGCAGATTGGGTTTTTTTTCTTGCTGCAAATTGTAACAATTTATCATAAAAGCAGATTAAATGATATCAAAATGTAACCCTAATTTCCCAAGTAGAACACCCACACAGGGAACTAATAAGGCATAGCTCCTCTGTGCAAACAAATCTTTGTACCAATTAGTAGCTGGTCAAGTCAGGGAACTCCCTTTCTTTTGGGGAAAAACTTCTTTCTTGTTTTTTGTTTTGTTTTGTTTTGTTTTTTTTTTTATTATTTTTTTTTTTTTTTATTTCGCATTACTTTATTTTGCTGCTGGCTGCAAATTCTCTCCAGTTCTGTAGCAATGCATGGTATTTGCAATTTATATTTCAGACAGTTTGCTGGGAACACAGTCAAGATTAGGAAAAAAAAAATGGCAGTAGAAGACCCATAAAAATCACAGAACCAGGACTTCAAAAGGGATGTGAACAAATCCTGCTCTCTGCCTAAGCCAATTCTGTCCCAAGGGTTTAGACAGACCAGAACAATAACAGTGAAACGACTCAAAACAAACAGTGGAGTAACTGAATAAAGTACATGGGAAGAAGAATTATCAATTGTTGTTCTGTAATAAGAAAAGCAAACAAATAAAAACCTCAAGGCGAGAATATTATGCCCAGATAGCACTCTGAAAGTGTCAGCAAGGTGCAACAGTAAAACTGCATGAGGGATGGTATTCAATGGGGGCTGAGTGTTCATTTAGCATTGATAATGTTCAAATCTGCTCCACAGCTGTTCTGTGCAAGCCTGAAAGTAGCAGAGTTGACTCTTACCTTGTTGAAGATGATCCAGAGCCTTCCCAATACTTAGACAGAGGCTTCAATCTGTGGATTTTAAAATTTATTTTAAAAGATCATTATTAATGAAACTGTTTTAATTAATGAGCAAAAATCAGAAAACTTACTTAAATGCCTTCAATAGAGAATAACTTCCTGTTTTGCAAAAGCAAAGAATACTCTGCAAGGTGTCTTCTACTGTGCATTACTCACAAAGCCAAAGGTCAATTAATCTCATACTAGTGCACGCCAGGGCAGTGAACAATTGCTGCAGGAGCACCTCAGGACAGGGAAGGAATTGGCAGCCCCTCACAGAACTCAGACACCCACCCTTTCCACAGAGCAGTGATGGAGTAAGAGACAATTCCTGACCCTCCAGTGCTACAGGATGGCAAAAACCATTTTGCTTGAAATACCATTGTTTAGTACAGCATTTACTGCTTGAAGATGTAAGAAAACATGTCCTCTTCCCTCCCTCTTGACCCAACAACAACAATAATCACAGGTCTGAAAGACTCTGGAATTTCAGCACTAATTACATTTATATAGAAATACTAAATTTTGGAAAGAAAACCCCAGCAACTATCAAAGGGAACCTCCTATTCAGCTGAACTATAAAATTACAAAATCTTTGCAACTTATACAGAACAGCTATCCCTTAGCACTACTGAAGTAGTAACTAGGACTGAATTAGATTTTTAATCAAATACACACAACATTCTGGAAGTCTGCTTTTTAATCTTTAAAAAAATCTTTTAATCTTTAAAAAAATTATCTCAGATACCTAAATTTTGTTCAGTATAAAACAAAATGAAACACAAAATCAAATAGGATGTAAAAACAATGTCAGTGTAATTTGAAGGGTTAATGTGATTAGCAGGTATGAAATGGGCATTAAAAGAAGACTACAAATAGATGCCAGAAAGCATTTATTGTATGTGAGCATGGAATGGGCTGCAAGCAAGTTCACTGAAGTATCACATTTGAATTGAGAGAGATGCCATCAAGTGGAAAAGCCAATACCATAGGCAGGAAGGAGGATAAACTACTCTAAATAGTTTAGAGTTTCCAGTTTGGTATCTTTAAAATATTCCTCTAAAAGTGGAGATTAATGTCCCAAGATTGGTATCAGAGTTTTCCATAGGAAAGCTGAGGGAAATGAAGAGGAACAACCCTAAGTATATCAAGATACTTCTTACAACACTCTTACTTAACCACAGGGTGAAGAAACCTATTTATGAGCAACTGTTCTTGTTCTTGGGAGAATTTGCAAGTCAGAAATAAAGGAAAGTGATCATTTATTTCACTATCAGCCTGATAAAAACAGACTGAAATAAATAAGGCACTCTGGAAACTTTAGTAGAAACTTTAATGCTGCTCTCAGAGAAGGATATTAACAAGGAGGCAAACCATCACATATTAACACAAAAGAGAAAAGTCTCTTTTACTATTTTGGGAAGCTCCAGCATGTCAATTTATCCCTAGTCAAAATGCATTTATACAATGAAACACGGGAGTCAGTTCAATTCCCTTAGCGTAGTAGTCTGGGGGACCTGCTGGGAGTAAAGCTTATTATCCACCCAGGGATTTGAGCAGTTGTAGTTCACAACCAATTTGACTTAAGGAACAACACAGCTGCTATTTTGAAAGTTTCCTGCTGTGTAAGAAATAATTAAGGCTGTACGATCAGTATTCAACAAAGCATAAATAGCAGAGATGCTAAATTAATTCAATTTGGAAATGAGGAGTTAAGTGAAGCTGCATTACAGAACGGACTACACAATGTTCAAAGGCAAAAGAGAAGAGTTAAATGAGATGAAGTGTGAGTCAGAGGCCAAACTCTCTATCCTAACTATGCAACCACATTATTTCATGTTTTAGAAGTCCTTTACTCAAGAAATAGAAAGTACAAGTTCTACAATGAAGCAATGAATTTTATTCTGATTTAAATTACAAAAACAAAAAAGGTGCAGCAGCTGAACACACTTATCAATGTATGAACTGAAAAAGCACAGACTCATTAAACCTTTACAACCAAGCTGGTACTGTTTAAATCTTATGCAGAAAAATGTGAGAGATGTCAATGGCAATACAGGTATTTCAGGGCAGTTCATTCTTGGAGCATCCTGACCTGAGCTTTGATTCTCTCCCCATGCAACCCTCAAAGTGCAAACTACAGCAGGAATTCCCAGCCGAGGAATGGCACTGTCTGTGTGGGGACTGGGAGCTGTTTCTGATCGCTGGACCAGTTCCAGGTGGAGGAACACATGACAAGGTTACCCATGCCATCCCAACAGCTACTCCTCCTGTCCTGTAGAAGCGAGGTGGTGAGACAGATGGCTGTGCTCCACGGACTAGAGTCAACCTGTGAGTTATCTGTTGGACCAGACACTGTTAAGTCATTAGGATGCTAATAGCTTTAACACTGCTTAAAGAAAAAAAAACACCCACACACAAAACTTCACACCCTACAGTTTTTGCTAAATATAAGGTTAGACTTGCACCTCCTAGACAGGAGGCAAACAATTAGAAGAGGGCTGAGACATCTGCTTAAGACAAGGATTCCCCAGGGCAAAGCTAAGGATCAAGCCAACTCAGGTTTGCACTAGCACTGCTCCTTTAGCTAACAGCAAAGCTTAGGTCAGGGATAAATTTTATTCTACTGCCAGGATATACATCCTCCAGTTTAGAACATTGTACATGCCATCTGTTTAACACTCAGTTTATTCATTTTGATTTAAAATGCCAGGCCCTAATTCTTCACTTTATTTTTTTTTTTTTTAACAAGTGCTTTCAAAATGGCTGATTATACTTGAGTATTCTTTGGGGCTTGTCTTATAAAAGAAATATGAAACTCAATTATTCCATGATTTTTAGTCTCTGGCTCATTTTTCCTGCTTTCTACATAGCTTCTCATTCCCAGGCTTGAAAGAATTTTTCTTCTACCTTCCTAAAGCACACGACAATGCTGCCACTGCCTTCCCAAAGAAGCTGCTGAATCCCAGCTTCCTGGAAAGCAGGATCTGTTGGCCACATGTATGTCAGAAAATAAAACAGACCAGGGCACATAGCCACGTTCTAGACTTGGAACCAGCAAACATGTTACAGCTTGTAGCTGGACAACTAAAATCCTATTGCTCCATACAGCCCAGTCAGATCCAAACAGCCTTTTGGAAACAGTCCATCGTCTCTCCTAACCCCAGAACTATGCTTGGGCATTATCTGGGAGAGTGTTAGTTGGCATAGAACAAAACTGTGTCATGAGCAGGACTAAAAATGTAACAGTAGCGCCTGCATGCCATACTCGCTCCGTATTTAGTTCCTACTATGATCATGCATCACAAACACAGTACCCAGTTACTTTAGAAGTTAATTCCATAACCAGCCAAATGCATTTCAGAATTAACATGTCACCCTTGCGTTGGTTGTTATTGTTTTCAAATCAGGGGAACAAAATCAGATAATCATGTAACATCTAAGTATCTGTGTTTCCACGAGTATCATAGGCAGCACTTGTGAAAATTTGTACTCTCTAGGTTTTTTGGAGCTATGTGTTGAGAAGAACTGATCATGAGCATCTGTCTTCTTAATTTTGGCAAGTCTGGACTGCCGCCAGTAGAACATTAGTCCTGATTGTCAGATGGTATAAAATGGGCATAGCTCTATTAACTGCATTCCAATGCACAGCTGAGATTCTGCTTCTCCAAACTTCACCCACATTGGAGTGATGGGCAAGGAAGAAATTCATCTTACAAGATCAGCATTTAGGAACAAATCTGTGGGAATTTTGCAATAATTCACAAAGTTATATATGTCTTCACAAATTTGTTTCTTTTGTCTAAGTCAGAAATCCAAAATTAATTACTTTGAAAAAATTCATGCAAACCTGAATTAAAAACATTTAATCTTTTTTTTACACAAAAAGGAACACAAGCAAGAAGTTCTGTAAAGACAAGAGAGACACATAAAACTTTACAAAGGAAAATGCAACTACCGTGGTGCAAATATGGATGTAAATATTGTACTTGGCAAGAATTACTGTGTGTAGAACTTTTTATAGATGTGATTATGCATTGTCATAGGGGACTGAGAAATCATCCTGACAATACAAAAAGATACAACCCTTTCACAACTGCTGACCTATAGATCATCATCTTCAGTGCCAATTCCTTACCTTGGAATCTTACGTGCAACAGTACCATGTATTGGGTTTCTGTAGTAAGGTTTTGGTAGTGGGGAGGACAGTGAAGGGGCACAGGATGGGATGATACAACTTGCCACTGGCCAAGGCTGACCCCATCAGTGATGGTGGCAGCACTCTGGGATAACTGAGTTAAGAACAGGGAAAAAACTACTGCAGAAGAGCAGCAGAGGAGAAAGTGACCGCATGAGCACAACAGCCCTGCACACCCAGGGTCAGTGCAGAAGAAGGGGCAGGAGATGCTCCAGGAGCTTGAGGAGAGATTCTCCTGCAGCCCCTGGTGCAGCCCATGGTGAGGCAGCTGTGCCCTGCAGTCCATGGAGGATCATGGGGGAGCAGAGATCCACCTGCAGGACCACGGGGGAGCAGAGACCCACCTGCAGCCCATGCAGGACCATGGGGGAGCAGAGATCCACCTGCAGCCCATGCAGGACCATTGGGGAGCAGAGATCCACCTGCAGCCCATGGAGGACCCCACAGTGAGCTGAGGGGTGCCTGAAGGAGGCTGTGACCCTGTGGGAAGCCTGCCCTGGAACAGGCTCCTGGCAGGATCTGTGGCTTATGGAGCGAGGGGCCCACACTGCAGCAGGCTTGCTGGCAGCACTTGTGACCCCATGGGACCCATGATGGAGCTGGCTGCTCCTGAGGAACTGCATCCCATGGGAGAGATCCCATTGGGGCACTTCATGAAAAACTGCAGGCCATGGGAAGGAGTCACATTAGAAAAGTTTATGAAGAACTCTCTCCTGTGGGAGGGACCCCATGCTGGAGAAGAGGAAGAATGTAAGGAAGGAGTGGCAAAGGAAGGAGTGGCTGAACTGACTGCAACCTCCATTCTCCTTTCCCCTGTGTTGTTTGAGGGAAAGAAGTAGAGAATTTGACTGTGAAGTTGAACACAGGAAGAAGAGTGGGGTGAGGAGAAAGTGTTTTAAGATTTGGGTTTATTTCTCATTATCCTACTCTGATATGATTGGTAATAAGTTAAACTAATTTTCACATGTGGAGTCTGTTCTGCCCATGACAGTCACTGGTGAGGGATTGCTCTCACCTTTCTCTCAACCCACAAGCTTTTCACTGTTTTCTGCTCCCTGCCAGCTGAGGAGGACAGTGACAGAGCAGCTTTGGTGGGCACCTGCCATCCAACCAGGGTCAACCCACCTCAGTATTGACAAAACTGCTTATTGCTCTGTAAAACCTTGAACACCCATTTATAACTGTTGCAATACCAGCTGCCAATCTGGTCTAGTGAGTCCACCTAATAATCTACCTAATAACCATCTGCTCCAACCTAGTAGTCCCAAATGAACTCCCACACTCTGATTTACCCATGAATACTTTAATTGTAGTGCTTTGATCTACAGGTACAATTTTAGTCTTCCACAGAGATGAAAAGATGACAAATATATCTCAACAATGACATCAACACTCAACTAAACACCATCCAATAAACCATTAAACTGTCAGATCTTTCAAGAAAAACAACCAAAAGTCTGCAACACAATAAAAACCCACCCACATAAATGAAGTAACAAATTTATTAAATCCCAGTGATGATAACACTGCAGGAATGAGACAGACATCTGTTTTTCACAGATCTTGGCCTACATCCTAGTTCTGATGTAAAAAAAAAGACCAAAACCCAACAGCTAGAGGAAAAAAAAAAAGAAAAAAATACTTTAGATTCATAATTAGTATGTCCTTTTGCTCTGTTCCCAGGATACCTACAGTGACACTAGAAAAGGGTGATGTTAGGAAATGTAGGAAATGACTGTTCATTACTAAGATCTTAATTTTCTCCAGCTCCCTTTGGACTCCTTTGGACACCTATTCCTTGATAAAATGCTTCATTCCATATGAAAGTAAATGTTTGGGTCGAAGAGCTCCATTTTTCATAGCTGTTAAAGAAAAAAGTCTGGTTTGCACAGACACATCCATTTTGCTGTGTTGGACAGAGCAAGAAGAGAGACAGCTGATTTGTATGCCCCCACGTCAAATCACTTCACAGCATCAGTAAATAAAGGGAACACACAAGGCTGACTAAACCCAAGCTGATCAATACTGTGAATCATCAACTCAGAGATGGCTTTGAACACACACAGGACTTTATCTGGCAGCATAGTTGGAGTTGACCATCCTGGTGCTTGCTGTGCACTCTGATGCAGAATCAGGAGCCCATCAAACACCATCTAGTAACCCATGCCAGAAACTGGGTGGAACTCATTTAGAGCTGCTAATTGCCTTCTCTCTGTGGAGAAACTGTGACCTCCATCAGTGGGAGGGCTGTGCTTTTTGTCAGAGTGTGTCAAAAGAAGTCAGGCAAGTCCTGCTTTATGGTAAAAGAGAACCACTGTGAGACTGCAGAGAGCTCAAGGACTTTGTGAAAAGGCAGAGAGTTGTCCAGATTTGATCTCTGAGCAAATCTTCAGAGAATCACGCAGTTAGTCTGCTTTCTGGAAAAAACTGGAGATGAAGCTTTTTTACAGCGCAAAATTAGGCAATGAATTCTGGCATGCCTACCTACAGTCACTGGCACAAGATGGGAGAATACCACATACAGTAATTTCTTAACAACCAACAGGAAAGTGTCTGCAGGTTTGGAGAACAGCCTAATCCCTAAGACTGAAGTTATCTCCTTCCAAACTCATTTATATCCCTTCTCTTCAGAATGTCTCATCCACGCAGAAAGCAAAAAAAAAAAAAAAAAAAAAAAAAAAAAAAAAAAAAAAAAAAAAAAAAAAAAGAAAAAAAAAAAGAAAAAGAAAAAAGAAGTTATTATAAGAAATGTTTGATTGCAATGTCAGTTGAAGGAAATACTACCACATACTTTGCTGGTAATACCACATTAAACACAGAAAGCAGAATGTTCTGTATCATGCACAAAAAACAAAGCTACCTGAATAACTTCCCCCCCCCCCCCCCCCCCCCCCCCCCCCCCGTGGCCCCCTCCCTCTGGCCCCAACCTCATCTTGTGATTCTCTCTAAAGCAAATCATATGGCAGCACTTTTCCTTTTATGGGCAAAGAAAAAAGGAGAAAGGAAGTCAGCAGCTGAGCGGGACTGCAGTGCCACATGAATTAGGCAGCACAGAGCTGTGCTGCTCCTCTCGCATCCCCACCTCAGCACATTATGGATAGTTACTCTCAGAGAGGGACACTATGAATCAACTTCCACTTAATGCATATATAATTACATGTCACTGAGTGTTTCACGCTGAACTCGTCACCACAGCATGTATTAAAAACCAAAGGATAGAAGGCATGTAATATATTTGCATTTGCTTATCTACCATCTCCTTCCTTTGTGTGAATGTCCTGTCAATAGCAGGCAAACCCCTTATTTGGAAAACAGC
This sequence comes from Cettia cetti, assembly GCA_013401135.1. NCBI lineage: Eukaryota > Metazoa > Chordata > Aves > Passeriformes > Sylviidae > Cettia > Cettia cetti. Next base: position 8,495 of record VZUI01055124.1, on the reverse strand, counting down.
TGTTGTGATAGTATGACACTGAGCAGCAATTGAAATTATAGTACTTTCTGCTGCAAGAATTTCCATGTGTTCCACACTGCCCCTGTGCCCACCACCCACACACACCTCTGACCTTTTCATCAGCAGCTCTACAAGATGGAATCAGGGAAAGCTATTAATAATCCAGTTTAGAAAACTTGTCGTTTTTCTGAGAGACAGAACTGTGTAAATTTTATTAGCTCAATATTAGGGAAAGGTAAACATCCCACAGAATTCCCTATGTATGAAGAATAAAGGCCCTATTGTTATTTTATCAATGGAAAGAAAGGAATCATTGTTTCTGCCTCAATACCTGATACTAGACAATATGAGGACTCACAGCCATAAACAGCTATAGTATGGAGAAATTATAAAGAAACCCACCTCCTCTCCATGTACAGGTGATGGGATCAAGAACTTTTAAGTACTCCCATCTCCCACCCAAGCACAGGCAGCAGGATCTATCAGCCAGAGAACCACAGTGGGCACATGGCCACGGGCAGAACACCTGCTAGGAGTCTGGGAACACACCTGTCAGCCTTACAGGTACCACCACTGAGTCAGAGCCACCCTGCTTTCCACCAGCTCTTTATGCACACTCATTCTGAGTTTTATTTGACTATTACAGCTTAATTTGACTACTAGAACTTGACTACTTTGTTTGGAAGTGTGCTGAAAGCAACTGAATTCAATTACATGAGCTATGCTTGCTGGGTAACAGTCCACACTTCAAAGCTAAAATGTAGATAAGCATTTCCAGGGTCAGAGGCCTTGTCCTTAAAACTTTTTGTTGTGGTGGGGTTTTTTTTGTTTTGTTGGGGGGTTTTTGTTTGTTTTTTTTGTTTTGTTTTGTTTTGTTTTTTGGGGTTTTTTTTTAGGAAGGAAGCAGTCTCCCTGGTTATCAGATCATTATCAGGTCAGATCAGATGGCCATAACACTACAGTTCAGTAAGCAGTTTAAAATAATCCCATAATTTTTAGGAGTCTGGAATTGCTCTTGCACAAAACATGAAATTTGTTAAATATATGTATATTAGTATATTTCTTATTGTTAAAGATTAAGTATTTACTCCATAGAAGCCTTGAAGTGTTACCACAGTGTATTTAATTCTCTACTGAGAAATGTTATTTCTTTATAAACATGGACTGATTATTTCTTTAAAAAGTAGTATTTTAAATCTGTAGGTGTTCCTTTGCCTTATGAATAAATTAGAAGACACTGAATAACAGCAACCACCAAAGTACAAACACTTTATTACAATTGTGGTGACTCAGACTGTCAGGATTTGGCAGCCCACAGTGTTCCTCAGCACCAGAACAAAAGGGGATTTTTTTGGCAGTTTTACTTTTAGTTCAGTAAAGGACAACATGATACTGTCTGTGCCTTAATGAATCGAAAACTCTGTAAAACAAAGGCATAAGTAGTCAGACCCCAATAATTTTCTGTTTCACAGTATAAAACCAGACAAACATACTACATATACATCTAGGACCTCTAATACGTGTGCTCTGTCCTCTTTTGGGAAAAAAAAATAAAATAAAAGCAGCAAGATTATCTAGTTATAGAAATGCAAACCAGTTCTACAGGCAACACAGCCCCAAAATACTTCAAGATCAGGAAATATTTTCTGTTTTTCTGTTGAATACGGGAGACATTAATAAAAAAATTCTAAGTGGATTTTTTAACACCTTCACTAACTAAAAACATAAACCCCAAAGACCTAAGTATTGCACTATAATAACACAATCTCTAATGTATTCAGAGCATAAAACACATTTTGAGGGAGACTCTTTATCCAGCACCCCCATCACGATCTCATCTGGATCAGCTAAACCATCCCCACATGAATTGGTATTACAGAGCCCTGCTGCAGCACAGCCTAGTCAGGGTGTGAAAGAAGCGTTCCAGTCAGTCCTACAGGGCTTTTACGCTTTAATAATAAAAATATTAGGAAAAATGGCTACAAAATATCAGAACCCACTTCCTCTGTCACCATCAATTATTAGGGAGAGGATTGCAGACTTATTTCCAGAAGCTTCTAAAGATGCCAATGTCCATCATGAAATCTGTATTTGAAGAAGTCACCAACTGCCTACAGACTATCCTTGAAGAAAAATACTGCAATTACAGAGCAATACAGTACAGGGAGTCAGACCGTGTGTATGTGGGTGGGACAAAGTACAACTGAGACAAAATTAGACTATTCCTGGAAATAAAACATAACAAATTTAACGATCTAGCCTTCTCAAATCTGAACAGATCTCAACAACTCTGAGAAATGTTATAGAATTTTCCCCTCGCCATTGCTTCCCTCTCCAGATTCCACAGTATTATAGCAATCCCCTCTGAAATATAAGGACCAACAGATCACCCATACCAAACAAAGACTACTGTATGTCTCCCATGGAGGCTATTTCAACACAATTCTGGAATCAGTTTACTGGAGATAGAATCATCAGGATCAGTTATCAGAGAGAATTTTTTGTCTTCTTCAAAACCAATTCTGCTCTGTAAGTGGCACCATCACTCAGCATTTCAATACCAGCTAAAAACAGCAATGAATATTTGCCCCTCAGCTCCACACCATTATTAACATGCACGTGAGAAACCAGAAGATGAACTTTCTCCCCTCTTCCCAGAAAGCCATTAACTCAGGCTAACTTTCCAGATTTTATCTGGGGCAGCTGCAAAATGAAAATTATAATGATCAAGCTAGGTATTAAATACACTCACAATAAAGAAAATAAAACAGAAAGCAGGTTTGCTTTGGAATATCTTTGAATAACATGAAAACAACCCTTTCCTCTCACTTCTCAAAGTAACCACATACAGCTTAGGCAACAAATAGTCTTAGGACACTATTGGGCTCAGTTTTGTTGCAGAGGCAAATAATACTGAGCTGTTTTGAAATACCCCAGTAGGTGCTCCATGGGTCTATGCAGGACATGGGTCTTTTGGCCTCCTGGCACCTGCTAACCAAGTATAGATGCAACAGTTGCTGCAAAGCATCTCATCCAAGACAAAACATTTACACTGGACAACTGAATCAAACCAGACTCTAAAGAAGTCTCAGTCTTGCCAGTCTCATCCCTTTAAAATCTATGCTCTTCTTGGATTTACTAATACATGTAAGTTTAGAAACCCAAATTGGACTCACAGGAGAATTTTGAGCATGGCTCCAAGAAATTTGGGTATATAAGGGAAAGTAGAGATAACTGGGATTGCAAGCAGGAAGCCACCTAACCTAATAGGTAAGAAAGTTGTGAAGGCTGTACCTTAAACTGATGTCACCTATTCCTGGAAGCTCAAAAGGTACCTATGTTATTAAAAAGGGTTGTAAAACCCTCAGGCCTCTCTAGAAGCAAGATACAAAGTCATTCCTTTCACAAGCTCCTGAGGAAAGGCGTCATGCAATTTTGAAGTTTCGGATGAGAGGGCAGGAATATGCCCTTAAGCACCACCAAGCTATTTAAAAGCATCAGGAAAGCAACCACAGAGGAAGTAGAAGTGGGTGGTAGACTCTTTTCAGGTTGAGAGACTGCCTCCCAACCACATCTCTGCACACCAGGGTAGTGCCCTAAATCACAGGCTATTGTCTGTCCTAAGACTATTCCTGCAGAAGTTATGAAATGGAAAAGTATTTACTGGATGAAAGAATGAAACACCTATAGAAACCAGATTTCCCTCACCTGAATGCCTTAATCATAGGGCAGGAGTCTAGGCCTCTGGCCTAATTACTGTTTTGGTTTGGGGTTTTTTTCCAAGGGTTGCAGGTGAAATAAAGGACAGCTTATGACACCCAGCTTGTTTCACTCTCTAGGGAAGAGGGTGACGTGAGCTTAAGGTACTTAAAGCTAAAAAAGACAGAGAATAAATTGTCACACTTAATGAATATGGGATGCAACTAATGCACCATAAAACATGAAGAGAAGAGAGATTAACATCATTGCAAATGCTTCTACTCAAGTTTGAGTAAATAGCTTACACTTATTTCTCAGCAAAACAAGCTTTCCTAATCCTGAGGGAACATTCCCATCTCTGGATGCCAAAGGCAGTGAGGCAGGAGAGAAATTCCACTCTCCAGAACAGTCTCGGTGGTAACAGCTATGGGTGGATGCAGAACAGCAGCTCTGTGTGTCTCATTTTCTTCACAAAATGTAGAAAAGTGTGCTTTCAGACATGGGTTTTAGGACCACCAACCTCAGCTTTGAGGCATCTAATTGTAAAATAGGCCACTCAAATAATTTATGAATTCAGGCAGTAATACAGCAGAGAGAAAAATCTCCCCCTCTGCCAGACTCCCATAAATTATATATAAGAAAGCTTCTAACAACTATTTAAATTTTAAGTTAAACCTATGTGTATCAGAGAGATACAGGACAGTAGAGAATGACTTTTATCTAAAATGTCAGTTTAAGTCTACACATTCTCTTAAAAACACCAAACCACATCCATAGTGTTTTTATATTGTGCAAACTTGTTCTCTGTCATCCCAAGCTCATTACAAACAAATGGGATCAAACTCAAGATTTCAGTATGTTTTGTGCCATATTCTAGACACAACAACTCCCATGCTGAATGGATGTTACAGATGCTCTTCACCAGGCCTGAGGAACACATGTTCACAAATCACATTTATTAACCCAAGACCTGAACCAAACCAGACTAGCACTTATGATAGGCACACTTAACACTACAAGATGCACTGCTACTGGAACCTTCAAAATTAACGTTTCACACATTATAAACATAAATTCCTAATGCAGATTTACTTAAAGATAAGACAAGGACTTATGCATTAGCTTCACCTTTTGTACTGCTGGTCATCCAAACCATATTGTTAAAATTTGTCAACCTGACCATGATAAAAAGCACTACAGAAGTACTGTCATGGACGGAAGGAAAAAAAAAGGTAGTATGCACACAGAAGTCCCTCAGAGCACTGCTTTTCTAGTCCATTGACAAGTTCATAAATTAGACAAGAGTATTTCAGTCGTTAGCATGCCAAAGTAACAGTTCCTGAGTTAAGGTAAGGCTGAGTGATGTTTAACTAAATTTCATGGTTGGTATCTTCATGTTGGCATCACTTTTAAACATTTTAAACCCACAATCCTAAATAAAAATATTTCAAGCACTTGTGTGTCAGTGCTGCACTGGGTCGCACCAGTCCTGAAAGGTTCTTGTCCTATACCTATTACTGTTATCTTTTCTGTAGAAACTACTGCTACCAGTTTAAATCAAGAACTGGATTAAGCAGTATGTAAAGAGAGACAATAAGACACATTTTTCATTTTAAGAGGAAGCAGGAATTGAAATTTCATCTACGTAGAAGAATGGTAAATTCCTGGTATTTCATAACAATTAGGCCCTGTACAACTCAAATAATTCAGGTTGCTCTCATCATTCACATGAGTGCAGAGCAGCTTCTATTACAATTTTAATTTAAACAACAAAATTCAAATTTATGACTATATTTTTGCAGCTCTCAAATTGCCCCATATATTAAACATTTTAATTCATGCCTCTCAAACTGTTTTCTCTGATTTAGTGCTACTGTTTTGCATTCCTAGATAACATGAGTAGAAAGCACTGCTAAAAGAATGATTGATAATATTGAAATGGATCCAAATACATATTGAATTCAATACAGAGGAAACACTATGAGGTTTGGCTGCTTCAAATTAACATATATTGTTAGCATTCATACACCCCTATCCACTGACGTTATAGGTCCCAGTAAAGTACCCTGTTTGTCTCTAGGGATTTCAACAGAAGATTTAATGATGATATACAGGGTTTGGATACAGAACAGCATTTTTCTGGTTTGTATAAATGTGAACTGAATGCTTAATTTCATGTGCTACTGCATGTAATATACATTTAGTGCTAAAGAATGCCAGTAATTCCACAAAAATTTTTTTACAGTTTCTCCAAAAACTCTTATTTGAATGGCATTTGGAAGTAGATTAAAAATATGATAAAGAGGTCTTACTTTATAGCATCTGTACACTTACAAAGTATTATTTCTATAGAAGTACAGGAATTATTATTCATCTAAATAATATCTAGTATTTAAGCTTGTTTTGTGTATCACACAATGTGGAAATCTGCAACATACTGCACATGCAAATCCTCAATGTCTTTGTAAGACTGCCATACTGCTGAGGACAAGTTATTTCAGCCTGACAAAACAGTGTCAAAAATGATGTCATGAGGACAAGCTAAGCACACTAACAATGAATTATCTTCTCAGCTCTGTAAAATTCACTAATAGATTCACTGTCATGGCAAAATGACATCTGACTACAGTAACTATGCAATAGTATCCAAGATGATCACCATTTTTCCTTTCTGACTTAACCAAGGGGGTTTTATTCTAATTACTGGTATACACTGTCTTTTCAATCACTTGTGGTTTGCTTATTTTCAGTTTTTAATAAAGATCAGAACTTCATGGGGGAAAAAACAAAGCATTACTACAAAAGCAGCACAGGAAGGTACTGAAAAAGTACAGAGCAGAATACAGTAAAATATTGCAGTCTTTGAGAAGCCATATAAGTAACTCAGAAAGCCTTGCATATACTTGCCATAGTTTACATCAAGTGAAACTTTAAAGACCAATGGTTAAACTATACTATGGAAATTTAATTTGAAGAATAAAATTCTTAGAATTTTGCTACTTTATGCTTTTTATAAACTTACGTCAAACCTTTGTTCCCATAATCTGGAATTTAGTTTCATTAAAACAATTTTTTAAAGTCTACCATAGGAAATAGTAGGACTTTATCATTAGTTTTTAATTTCGGCCTGGTGAGAAGGGGGAATGGTGGTATTACAGGAGAGTAGAAAGGAGATTTAAATGCTAGAAATTACAAGGTTTATTTTTTTAATTACTTAAAAATAAGTGCATTGCTGATGTAGCAGTCTTCCTTAAATGTTACAGAAATACAAACCTTACCATAACAGAGAAAAAGGAAGTATCAGCTCAGTTCTTCCCTGTGTAATAGGAGTTGGGGTATTTTTGTAGAGTTGTGCTGAGCATGTGAAAATCTTTGCTCACAAGGCAACCTCATGTCACGATAGCATTTCATTCCAAATCTCCCCCCCCCCCCGTAAGAGTTCACTGCCAAAGTAATTTTAATTTTTTACAGCCTTGCAGATGGTCAAAACAGAAGAAGCAAAGCAAAGACATTTCTGTCCCCCTTAACCTACCCTTTCTCCAAACATATACAAAGTGTTTTAGAACTGGTAACAAAAAGAGTGTAAAGATGGTCTGTTTGGCAATTAGAGAGCAGGAACAGGCTGGAAATCAACTCACATCACCACCCTCGGCAAGTTATTAGCAGCACCACTGAAAGCCTGTGCAGTTAAGAGCCTCTCTGTGTTGCCAGTGAATTACGGAGCATTCGATTTTACACAGTGGCACAATATATTACTGAGACCGTAGCAAAACAAACTCCAGATAAAAATAAATAAAACTAAACGGTTCTGGAATCAAATTAGGAGAAAATAATAACAGGAATTATAGATGCAAGCGTGCTATCTGTTCGCTGTAACACCTCCCAACATGAACAGCGATTTAAACGAGATGAACGCAGCATTACAGAGACTGTCTCTCATCTCCTGTTTAGGTACATCCCTCTGGAAACACCACGCTTATGGCAACCCTCATCCAAAAATCACCAACAGCTGGAATAGAAAGTTTTCGGTATAATCAAAGTTTGAAGCTTAATCTCTCTTTGTCACTCCCACACTCAGTCCAGCCAGGCACAGCGACGCGCCGTCTGACCGACATCCCGGGCCAGCGCGGAGCTCCGCCGGGCACCCCCAGGCCCTGCCGCGGGCACAGCCGGCTCCCGCACCGGAGGGAGTTGCTCGTCCCTGCGGCCGCGGCGGCCCCGGCATCCACCGGCCGGCAGCGAAAACCCGGACACTTCCACCCGGGAGAGCCCAGTGGCCAGAGAAGCGTCTCCCCGGCTGGGCAAGGCCAACCGGGAGTCTCCGATCGGGCTCGCACCGCACCCGATGCCTCTCCGAGCGGGACTGGGGGCGAATCCAGCCCCCGGCGCCCACCGCCCTGGGGCCGCTGGCAGAGCTCCGCAGCCGGCGCTTCCTAGGCAACAGTTGGCTGTGTCCCTCCGGGACCCCCCGCCACCGCCCGCAGCCCCCGCGGCGACCAGGGGCCGGGGAGCGGGCACAAAGGCGGTGCGGAGGCTCAGAGGGCGAGGGGAGCGGGGAAAACTCCGGGGCTGCAGCACGCCGTCCCCGCCCCGCCGCGATACGCGGGCGCCGAGAGAAGGAGCGGCAGAGGCGGCTCAGCCCGCACCCAGCGCAGCCCCCAGCCCCGCCGCGCCTCCCCGCTCTTACCTGGGCTGCCCGTCGCCGCTGGCCGCCGCAGGTACCCTCGTCCATCCCCCGCCGCTGCTTCAGAATCAGCCGCCGGCGCTGCGGCGCGGCCCAGCCCGCCCGGCCCAGC
>VZUI01055122.1:0-38014 GCA_013401135.1 Cettia cetti | reverse complement strand
TAAGTAAAATAAAATAAATTCAATAGTAGAAAATACTGACAGAGTCAGAATACAACCTGACACCCTGTTAGGGTGGTGGTAGCAGTCCAGATGAGATGGTCTTGTCAAAGCAGTGATCCTGAAGAGAAGGTCTGGTAGCTCTTGTCCTCCGGGAATCCAGTGGGGAAAAGGCCTCCAGTACTGTCCCAAACCCTGGATTATATCCATGTGGGAATGCTTGGCTCCTCCACCTGGGAGGAGCACCTCACAATGGACTGTTACCATTCTATGAGTCATGTAATGGGTCCTTGATGGCCATTAAACAGAGGTAGCTCTGTGAGTCATGTGGCAATGCATTGATGAGCCATTAGCAGCAGATAAGGGAAACACTGCCCCACCTGGTTTCAACAGCTCATGAAGATGGTGATAGAATACATACTTTGGGCACATCTTACATTTTAACCTAGGACAACAGCTCACACACAGCAGACTGAATCTCCAGGTTAAAGCACAAGTGAAAGTTATTGTTTGCTGCCCCTGACTGAACAAGCAGAGAAAAGGCCTCCCAAGACACACTGATCAGATGGAGTCATCCTTTGAGTAGGAACCAGAAGCAGCATCACGCAGTTCTGCTGAACAGTAATTATTCTCCAAACTGTTCAAATTATGACTATAAAGTACTCTGATAAAACTGTGCTCAGTCACTGTAAGGAATTTAAGAGATTATTGAAATATTTGCAATCTGAGCACAGTCCAGGTTAAAGGAACAAGAATAAAAATCACTGAGCTATCTGCTGAGTAATAACATGGTTGAAGGCCTGCATGTATTTTGTGAGCTGAGAAACAAACACCATTTGCCAGTAAAATCTTGGCAGAATTTGTTGGATTAATGACTTTCCCTCAAAATGGTTGATATTTTCTGCCTCACGTCAAACATTTTGCTGTTGTTCTGACACCTTCGCACATTGGATCATGGAACAGGTATTTTTGCAGACTGCTTATCAATTTCCACTCTTAATGCATTATCTGAACAAATTACTTGCACCTAAGGGCTGAAAGTGCTCAAAACAGGTGTCAAAGTTGTAGTGGAAATGCTATAACACAAGTGAACAAATCAAAGGGCTGTGTGATCTAATTGCACTAATCCAAACACTGAAAATATATTAAAACCATTTAACAAGTGACCATATTTTTTAGACAGGTAAACAGGAGTGCTGTCTACAAATGAATCCACAGGGTAAAATTTATCAGAAAAATGCTTACCAGAGACAGGTCTTTCCATAAAGTCATTTTAAAAATTACAGCCTAAGCACAGAATTTTCATCACTTGTATGCATTGCAGTTCATTTGGGCAAGTGCAAAGTCAATGAAATTAAAACAGAACAGAAGTGATCCCACAATAGCCCATTAACACTGATACTTTACTGGAAAATTTAAACCAGGAAACGTTACCCCCAAAAAAGCAAGTTGGCACTGCACAGTTAAGACTTTGAAAACTGCCCATGAGATGAACCCTTCAGTTCCAAATTTCCCAATTTCAAATATGGTTAAAGGGAATTCCATCTTCCACTAATCTATTCAGTACAAATTGTGCAGCAATTTGCAGAGTCTACAGCCATCTGGAGACAAGTGGGTTCTCTTGAGCCACCAATTCTCTCCAATTATTGAGCCATCACTCTTAAGAGTGACATCTTCAGTCCATAATCACTTCTTTCCTGATACATGGCTGTGCAAATCTCAGTATTCTGAAATGTCCAAGTCAAAGAGGCAAAAAGGAACAGAATGTCTAGAAACCCACACCTTTTGGCACTCTACAAAGTAAGGCAAATCTTGTTCACCAAAACCGTGTAAATACAGAGTGTTTGTTATCAGAAGTACTTGTCAATTCAGAAACCTTTAATACCTTTTTGTCATATGAAACAATTGTTCAAGAAATAGAGCAATTATTTATTTGTGTATCATAAGCAAGGTATAACAACTTCCTGTGGCAACGCAAAACCATAGCTGATATTCACATTTTTAAAGGCAGAACTAATACCTTAAAGACAAAATTTTCAAAGTAGAAAGTTGTTTTCTGAAGCTAGCCCATCCAGAGGATGGAAAAGAAGTTATGAAAAAACCCAACAAGCAAAACCACCTTAATCTTTGAGTATAAATTCTTCTTCAAAAATATAAGTTAGAGTCACTGCTACTACCCAATCAATTATTGTTTACAGAGGACATTGACCAAACAGAGCTGAACTCAAACTCAGTAGTCAGGGAAGAGAATAAGGCAGGTTTGATGCAACCTTGCAAACACCCTGCTCTGGACTAAAGCTCCATGAACTGCTTTGGTTAAAAGGGAGCTCCTTGACATTTTCCAAAAAGATCTCATCGTGGAACAAGCACTAAATTTATGTTCCTCAATCAGACACATTTTTCTGATATGTTCCATATCAGGATTTACAGATACACAATTGGTTCTACTGACAGTCACTAAAATAAAGCTCCAGCCTCAGCCATTACTGCTAGTGGGGCTTTGGCCACCAAATATAATCATGGAATAATCATGGCATTATTCCTAGCATGCCTTGCCATTACAGTTGCATAGCCTGGACAACATTTCAGAGTTCTGCTGACTGGGCTGACAAAAAGAGAAATATTTTTCAAGCAATAGAGTTAAACCATAAACCAAGCATCATTCTCCATGGCAGTACCAGTCCTTTGGAGCTCAGAACACTGTCCAAGAGCATTTCCATTTATAGAAAAAATGCAGTATGACTGTAAGACATATTGAGCAGTCATACAGACATTGAACATTATTTGGTGGTAGTGTGTTATGTAGGAGGCTAATTGTAAGAGTTGCTGAGATGGAAATGAAAATTTTCCCTTCTTTCAAAGGAAAGGAAAAATAAATCTCTTTGGACCATACAAATTAAAGGAAGATGTTTGCATAACAACATTGACTCATTCTCACTGCCAAGAGAGAAGCTGGAACCACTTTAATTCTGTGATTTTGTTCAAGTGCCAATTTATTTGGATATAGCTAGCCTAGAAATGAATAAATAAGCTGTAGGATCAACTTTCCAAATTATTCCATAACCTCTAACAGGAAAAAAAAAAAAAAAAAAAAAAAAAAAAAAAAAAAAAAAAAAAAAAGGAAGGAAAAGAAGTTTCTATTTTCTTGAATAAGATTTCTTAAATATTTTATTTCAGAGAAAAATCTCTGTTATCCAGTTTTAACTACCTAAACTAGTGAGCTGATGTGTTATGTCAGTAAAAGCCTTTTTCCTTGTGAAACCCAGTTTCCCTTGAAAGGATTGCTGTCTGCAGAACTGGACAGGCACAAAACACTTAAAAAACTGTTCAGGAGCCAGGAGATCCAACCCTTGTGAATCCTTACAAGCCAAACAGTTGAACTTACTAACAACTTTCTGTCATCTTCAGCATTGGACTGAAGCTTGGAACATTAGTTTGGCTATCAGGTAACTATAAGAGAATACAAAAAATAAAAATACTGACACATTGATCAAACTGCTGAATTAACACTACGGAAAATATTTACATTTACTATGAGAATTTAACTGTTCCTACAGCTAAGAGAGATAGTATTTAAGACTGAGCTATTGTGACTGACTCACATCTTACACTGAACATTTTTATCAGTTCAGGTTTTCCTCAGGTGCACATATACATCTAAATAACAACTGCTCCTTTTACAAAAGCTGTCATCTGATTGAACATCATTATTACTGGCAAAGTTCCCATTCCAGAGGATCCATTTAATCCCCCAGTGCACAGCATACATTAATTTTATTTTTTTTTTCCTTCCTACCCTTTATACCTTGATGGAATTCCCACAGGAGACATTCCAGCCCTATTGTGCTGCTGCACTCCAGCTGCAAAAACGCTGGGACTGGGGCCAGCCTACGTGAATACTTGAAGGGTCAGGGGTCAGAAGGAATTGGCTGCTTCTGCTCTTTCACCCTCCTCTGAGAAACTGCTCCACACCTCATCACTGGGAAATACACCTCCCACCACTGCTCTTGCGTAATGCAACCAAAACACACCAGGACAGAGCGTGAGGTTCTGCCAGGCTGAGGTCACATTCCAACCAAACAGATGTTGAAAAGGAGAGAAAGCACCTTCAGCAAGACCTTGGAAGAGTGAAAACATTTCTATTCCTCTTGCTCATATAGATGTGCTCTATTAGGCAGAGGAGAAAAGCCAGGGCAGAAAAGCTCTCTGTGCTCAGACATTAAGTATTTCCTCTCTGTTAATGTTTTCCTGTTTGTTTACTTTTAATTGTTTGGAAATAATGACCCCAGAAACTGTGTTCTTTGACTTAATTACACCTGATGCACAATAACACTGAAAGTAATGCATGTTTACTCAAATTCTCCTGTGTCTTCCTCCATTCCAATCCTCTGCCTTCACTATGTATTTCCTTAGAGGTAACCCACTGGCATTTAAGCTGATGGTTTCTCCCTTGGGAAGTAGAACAGGATCCCCATGTTTATTCCTGTCATTTCATAAAAACAGTACCAATTAAACTCAGCAGTAATCTGAGCAGGTTTATATCCAGCAATCAAGTGCATGTGGGTCTATTTATTTTTCTCTTCAGTGAAGGATAAATGAATCTGTACTAGATTAAGTAATAGGGTACATGTCATCTTGAAACTCTTGGAGGAATACTTATATTATTTCCAGTGGCTCATTCTGTAGGGTTTTGTCAACAGCATTGAGATGAATAAATTTTAATCAAACAGCCATATCCAAAAGACATTTTTCCCTATGTATTGGATCATGTATGATCCTCTCCGATGAGTTCACTGGTTTTCAATTTCTAGAAAGCTTTCTAAAAAACTTCCTATATTGGAAATTTTCTTCCAGCTTGCTTGGATCCTTCACCAGTACTTAACAATCATTTTTTTTCAACAATCTATTTCAACATTATTTTCAACAATCTATTTTTTCTCAGACCTACATCCAGGAAGGACAAGATAACATACACAGAAGTTCACTAGTACTATTTATTTTTTTCCCCTCTAGTTTGGTTTTAATTTTGGCACCTATTTGGCTCATTGAAGACTGAAGTTGCCATGTTTGGGTGCATGTGTCTTCACACAGTGTGACATGCATCCTGCATATATTTGCAGCCATGGACAGAAAGAGAGTTCTTTGAGGAGGAAACAGGGTCATCTGCCAGACTAAATGTTCACAAGTGGTCAAAACTGAGAAGAAATTCTCCTGTTCACATTGTCCAGAAGGAAAGGGGTTGGATAAAATAATGTAACTGCACTGGTAAGTGCAAGGCAGGGTTTAAACAGTACAACAAAAGAGAGACCCTTCCCTTCAGATTGTGCTTAATTGTGAGACTGCCACAGGAAAAAGTGTGTAGAGAAACAATACTACTGCAGCAACGAGAGTAAATGCATTCGTTTGTTAACAATGCAATTCATGAGCAGGGCAACAGGCCCAAAGCATTGCTGTGGCTCAATGGGCAAATGCTTTTACAAGGCTGGTCACTCCTCAGCCTCGCTGCAGATTAATTCTGATACTTGTGAGCTCCCTGGCTCCAGTCACTGGCTGGGCTTGCTCTTGCAACCACTGCAGAAACATCTGCTTTGACTCCAGCCTGGACCATCTCTCAGAGGGTTGTCCTCAGTTTCCAGCTAGGAGTTACCAATGCCCAACGTGCCAGCACTGATTCCTGTGGGTTTTAGCACAAATCCCTTTTGCCTTTAGCTGGAGCTGAAGCCGATTTACTCCACAGTCAATTTTTCAACGTGAGAGAGAGAAGTGTTGTCACAGGAGCTGCTTCAGGTCAGACTCTGGCACAGTCACCTGCAGCTGAGAGACAGTGACAGAGTCCACTGTAAAGTGGCACTTCAAGACTGTCACAGCAGTTTCCACCCACACGTGATCGCACTCTTGGTGACAGGATAATGTCCCTAGCTGGACCATTAAACTGCTTCTAGCGTGGCCATGTCAAATTTAATGACAGATCAATAAAGGAATTTGAGATAGTTTCTACTGGTTTGAAGGTTTTGTTTTGAAAATGTATTCCAAACATAGCATGCAAATCCAGGTCCAGGTGCATCATCTGAAAATAAAGTCCATTTAAATAAGTTATGAAAGAACAAGGCCTTCTTTCTACACTACCATGGTCGAAGTATATTAGCAAGTGCTTGTTGACAATAGATGATTGATCTTACTCAAATCAGTCTATACAGGACTTTCAGAATGACATAATTACATTTTCCCTCCTGGCTTTTAAAGATATCTTCTGAAGATATAAATTTTCAGCTGTAGAAAGCTTAGTTTAAATATTCCCTATAATTTTGAAATAATTCAGTGGAAAATAACAGCGTGGAAAATATATAATTTTGAGCAGCTCAATTTTTTTGTCACTTAAAAAGAGGATTATGCAAGTTGCTATATTAAAAATACAATTAGAAAAGCAGACATATCCTATCCTTCTCCCTGTATTTCAGGCAAGCTGGAAACTGCTCAAGAGTGATCAGAGACTGGCCTATTTCTCAAGGACCTCAAGAGATCATAAGAGTTTAAATCAAAATCTTAAAAAAACGCCTGAAGCAATTTTTAAAATTATCTTCTACTATGGGTGAGATTGGGGCTGGGAAGAAACAGAAAAGAAAGCTTTCTGCTCTCCAAACTGGCAGAGGGACTATAAACAATGGTTTGAGGAAAGTTTGAGACACCCTACACTGCATGGACTGAGGCAAGTTTGAACACTTGCCAGAATAAACAGACTTTTTCTGGAGTAGAATATTTAAAACAATGTTTTTCATGAACAAAAGTAAAGCACTTCAAGTGGTCATTAGTCCCAACCAGTGCTGGTCATTGTGAACAGGCTGGAAATGAGGTGTTGAGCTTCCCAAACTCCACAGAACTGCAGGAACACTGGAGCAAGCCAAGCCAAGGCTGGAGTTCATGCTACAATGAAAATGTTCTTTCTCTCAGGGGCAGAGGCTGAGGCAGGGCAGGATGGGAACACTGACTCCAGGAGACTCCACAGAGTAGGGATTGGCCCTACATTTGAACATTTAAGGATCTGCCCCCTTTAATTCAGCCCCTACACTCCATAAGTATAAGACCCAAACTTTCTCTACAACTCTGCAGCAAAAAGGATTTTCTATCTGTCATGCAGTTTCATGCCAAAAAACATCAATTAATATTTTTTGCAGAGCAAACAACACTGGAGTGTTTGGGAACCAAGTAGTTTATGAAATTGGGGTCTTAATTCCTCTGTGTTAATGCTCTCTTTAAATAAAACAAAACAAAACAAAATACTTGAAACCCTTCATCCTCACAATAGTTTTGTGAGGTTTATTACTTTGCAGACCCTTCTAAGTCCTCATATAAACCTCTAACATGAGGTCTTAAAATGTTGTTCTTTTGAGACATTTTACCTTAATTTCTTTTTGGGTTTGTTGTTACTAATTCTTTTAGCACAGAAGTTCTCAGCATGAGACACCCACATAGTCTGTGGAATGTTAAGACAATTTCTTTTAACAGCTAGAAAGATCTAGTTTGGCCTTTCATGTAAATGTCTAACACAAAGTAGTTTTAATTAGATCAGGATTGATAAACATGAATAATTCATCATTAGTTTTCCTAATGCTAAAGTCATAACTTATATACTTTTTCCTGTGGGATATAAATGTACAGATTCTCTCCTAATCTAGCTTTCACTATGTGTGGCAATCAAGCATTTTAGAGTAGACAAACACAGTCTTGGTATCTCAACTTCAACACACATTTGCATGCTAGAGAGACACAAGCAAACAGAAGGGGAGGAGTAAACACCTCTGCGTTACATTTTGATGAGATTTAGTGATGATAGATTTCAGACTGTCCTTTGGGTTAAAAATACAAAAAACCCCAAGACTCAGGTATCTCTACATTACTTCAAAAATGCTTCATCTGTTCAAATCACTGCATCCTCTCAGGAAATTTCAGATTTCTGGGGGTGGGGAAGTGTGATATTGAAGAGAGAATGTACCTATTCAATAGTAAACACTTTAATGTCTGTATGCAAGCAGGGAGAGAAGGATGAATTTTCCTCTCATTAACCCAACTCACAAACTTTTGTGAGTTTTACAACTTCCAACCAAATGAGAATCATCAAAGGACCCAAGATAGCCTACATAATAATATTATAGTCCTATATAGTTGCCCAACTATGTGCCATTTTAGTTTCTGAATATTTTTATGAGACCCTGATGGTGCAGCAAACAGTTATTATTTTCCAGGGCAGACTTATATAATTTGATGAGATGACAAAAATAAAATATTTAACATATTTCCCTTCTTGAGCAACTTTTGATATTTGAAGTTCTTCAGAAACAGCAATAATGAAAGAAACTTGCAGAGGAGTTTATTTTAGGCCTTACATTGAAACAGAGAAAGTTTATTATCTTTGTTTCTGACTGTTATTGTCCAAGCTGATAAACCGAGTGATGTTTTTCCTTGGTAAGCCCTTATTTATTTTATGTTCACATATCATGGATTAGTATCAATATAGGTTAGGCAGTAACAATCAGAATTTAGGATAATAAATATTTTGCCAAGCAGTTTAAGATGAAGGTCTGAAGTTAAAAATACAGCAAAAAACCACAAACAAAACTCTGCAAAGGTTCTACCTTCCCCACCCTTGCTTCACAGAGCATCACTAGGTCTGACTGAAGTTAATGGTTTCAATACTATTTTCCATAACACCCACACCTGCTTTTTGCTATTACTGTGATGTTAAACACTACATCTTCCTGTACATCTGTGCACAGTCCAGTCAAACCAGGCTGCTCAGTCCTCCTGCAAAGGGAAGTGATGTGTCTCTCACAGAATATTGTGCAGGAATATTCAAATACCTGAGCAAACTGCTCATGGCTAACAGCCCTCTTAATAAGCATAATAAGCTGAAGAGCTTAATAAGCATTTGAAGAACTATCCCAAGTTTATTTTAGATCCCCAGTTCTGATAGTTCTGACCATGAGCAAAACAGCAGGCCATAAAGACAGACACTTGAAGCATATTTTCCTAGGTCAGGCTCACACATATATAACTCCACAGGTCAGTCTCAGAAAAATATTTGCTTTCATTGTGCCATCAAGAAAGGATTGAACATATTCTTTAGCCAAAATATTGATATAAATCTGAATAGTCTACGTAATCTCAAATCTCTTCTTATGATAACAATGCTTTGTGTTTTGGGGCACTAAGGCATGTCAGCACTAGAAAAGTCATCAGAGAGGTGCTCATTAAAATAAACTCCAGTTTCCTTGTCAGACAGAATTCTGTTTAACTATATGAAAATCGTACTCATTGTATCTGGCAGAGTGAGGTTTAATACAACAGATTAGTATAACAAATGTACATTAAACTGAAGAAATAGTAGAAATCTATTTTAAAAAGCTTTGTGACATCTATAGTCTCCCAAAATATAGTTTTCTTCAATGACTTATTGAACACTTAAATTTTTTTGGCTTGTTCTTTTGCAAGCCTCTTATTCCTCACTGATTTTTCAGACAAACTGCAAGAGAAATGTGTTTACCTTTCTTTTTCAGATATATTTCATGTTTGCAAACAGGGCTTTCTCTGAACTACACCTTTACAAGGTACATACCTTGTATGTTCTTACACCTGAATGTCCTTTACGAAATTACACAATGAGAGTTGGATGCAACTGTGCTACACCATGGCTGGCACTTCAGAAGGCATCAAAGCAAATTTCCAACCATGTTTTATTCCCCCAGTTGGTAAGAGTTTTGATCCCCACATCTACTTGGCCTTAGGCAAGATCCAAAGCAGCCTCATCATTGTGTCTTGAAATCCAAACCAGGCTTCTCTTTAGCAGGGTGGAAGGTTTTGTTCTGTGAGCTCCCCATGACAGAGAAGTTTCATCACCAGCTGCAGCTGATCCACTGCAAACTCCTGACTGGAAATAGCATGAGGTACCTATGAACAGGTTCCAGTTTGACTCAAGTGCTGACCCACACCAACAGTGGAATCCCTGGATCCCAGAGGATCCATGAAAGCAGCAGAAGATTCTGCGATTTTGGATTATGAAATTTGGCAGGACTCTAAGGTTTCTACTCTGTGTGTTTGTGTGCAGCTAGAGTATCACACTGTGTGCACTATCTATTAACACTCTTCAAGATTAACTCTCTACTATTATTTGAGAGGAGAGGACTGAGAGGGGATCTCATCAATTCATACAAATATCTCAGAGGGGTGTAAAGAGAATGGTGCCAGAGTCTTTTCTGTGGTGCCCAGTGGTAGAATGAGGAGCAATGGCCATGAACTAAAACACAAGAAATTCCACTTCAACAGGAAAAACTTTTTTACATTGAGGGTGGAGAGCACTGGAACAGCTGCCCAGGGAAGGTGTGGAGTCTCCCTCTCTGGAGATATTCCAAACCCACCTGCTATGGATGACCCTGCCTGGGCAGAAGATAGGACTGGATGATCTCCAGAGGTCCTTTCCAACCCTTACAATTCTGTGATTCTGTGAATTCTCATGCTGTGCCTTGATTTCAATATGTAGAGGCAGCACCTGAATACAAACAAGGAGGAGAAAACAGAAAGAAGAGCATAATTTATATATTCTCTGCTAAAAAGTGTGAAAAAGGGCAAAATACCCTGAACTTTGTTCAAATCTTTACAAATATTGCTGAGAAGAAAAAAAAAAAAGTACATGAAGAAAGAATTCTATGTGAACTAAAATTACTGAGCTCAAGTATCAGTAAGTGGCCAGCTCAGGACCTGGCTAAACCTAATATGGCACAGTAAATCATATAATCCTCTCTTCTTTAATTTCTGCTTCCAGACAAATAGAAGCAACCCTGGGAGACTGTGGCCCAAAACAGAAAATGCTGACATAAACTTACTATTTTTAACTCAGGTGGGCAATATACCTTGAGATTCTTTTTTGCTGACACATGAAGCATGATTAGAGTAGGTTTAAGGAAATAACTCCTGCCCTCAGCATTTCATTCATCTAGATTCTGTGTGCGGCACAGATTATAGAGAAATACAGAGAAAGCATAGAAAAACATGTTTTTGAAATTATGATTTAGCCTCCTTTCAAAAGAAGGAAAAAAACATAAGTGAGGGAGGGAAACAGCAGCCATGGTACAGTGATTTTTTCACCAGAACAACATTGAAAATGATGCATCTAAGAGAACATATAATACTTTTCATTACTTTATTTGCTATCAGTTAGGAGATGAGAGAGCCCAACACCAGTCATTGTGATTTAAAATTTATGATCCTGCAGTTATATGGAAGTACTGGTTAAATGAATAGTTACCCACAGAGTAAATGGTAACTCCAAGGGTTGAATTGAGTCACTTAAGATGGACTGCCAGAAATGCTTGCACTTGTGTTGGGCCCCTTGTCATACAATGGTTTAATCAATAATCAAATTATCTACCTTATTGTGCAAATGCAGTTTATTTAATCTTTTACCTGATGAGCTCTCATGACTGAACCCCAAAGTCACTCAGTGAAACACCTACTAAGGAAATGGGGTACCTTGGGAGAAATTCAGTTTTGCCCTTCCTAAGCAAAGATGCACAGACCACTGTGGAGCTGGGAGTACACGTGGCTTAAAGGGATGCATTTGTTCCTGCCTGATTTTCAGGATTCCTGTAGCAGAATCACCTCAAAATAAAAACTTGCTGATTAATACTATTTAAAACCTGGGAAGCTAATAAACACCATTAAAATAGGCCACCTTTCTTCTCACTTGGACCTATAGTCAGTAGTACCATGCTGAGAACAGGATTTGAGAGTTCAGCTTAAGGTTCACAGTCCTTTACAAACTACAAGCTTAGTAAATGATTTGACATGCCCTCCAATACAGAGACTGTGACAATGGCAGTCATTGCCTTGCACACCTATTGTATATCCCAAGTGTTTTTGTGGAGGTATAAATTCACAGAAGTTCTTGTCCTTGAAAATCTGCTTGTTAAATTTTGAGGGTAAGAAAAAAAATGGAAAGCAACTGATAGTGAAATATTTTTTAAGATTTTTCCAATTTTGCCATGTTGCAAGAAAGGAAACAGAGGTGAACAGTTTTACTTAGAGAATGCATGTGCTAATTTGTCCATGAAAATGAGGGGATATCCTTTACAGATTGAGCAGTATTTTTCCTTGAAATGACACAAATATATAGTATTGTCATACATAGTCAATATCACTTGTGAAAGAATGATAACACACCAAATAGAAATAGACTACAGTTTTAAAGTCAGATCATGTGAGGAATGAAGTGCTTACATAATAAACTTAATGTACCCTAGATCTTATTCAAGAGCCATGACAATTGCATTTTAATTAAGTTGAAAAATAATCAGTATTGGTTTTAATTTTTTTTTTCTGGCTTTCCATCTTTTTGTAATAGAAGTGAGCTGCAGAAAGAGGAAGACTTGAAGGACAGGAACATGATGTCATTTTGGCAGTATTCTTAAAAAATATTTTATCTTTTTCATTTTGAAGCACAATCTATAAAATTGCTTAGAGTGAAGAACAGAAAAAAAGAGATTGCTCTTCATCAGGCTAAGCATGGTTCTTTTTAGTGCTCTAAAAGCTTTCGTTGCATCTCTTTTCTGATCTTAGTTAACATTAAAAACTACACAATAGAGGATAACAAAGAGGGTCAGCTCACCCACTCAAAGACTTACAGAAAAGGGCAGTGGCAATGCACATGTCCTTGAAGCCATGAGAATTTCTACTGAACCCTCCAAAAGACTGAGCAAACACAGATGTGTGCATTGATGTGCTGAGGTGTCAGCAAGGTAATCACACAGTAAAACCAACAGTAAGACTTGCAATGTAGATGCCATAAATCTCATCGTTTTAATTTCAGGTGCACTTATGACTATGTTTTTTTTATTTACAGAGATTGAAGTTCCATGCTTGGTGTTGCACAAGTATTTTTCATTGTGGATCTCAAAAAAGCACAAAAGCAAGGCTACACTCATTTTTAAAAAAGTAGATTCAGATAATTTCCCCAAAGGCCTTGAATTATCACTAGTTCTAAAGTTGCCATTTGGGGTCCAGCTGTTGATTTTAACACAACAGGTTCCTTTTTCCAGGAAAATCACTTTTGTCCTCAATTTTGAGTACTACTTAGAGGAAAACCACATGTTTAATATTCAGTCCCTTCTTTTTAATTAATAATGTACACTTGATTTCTCCTCTGGAATCTGTAAGTTGAAATGTATTCCTTGTTCTATCAAGATTCTATTCTTAGCATGTGCTGCCAGACCAACCCCTCTCCCAGATATTTGGGAAGGGGAATAGATATTTGCCTATGGGATGTGTAGGTATTCGCAGATATTCTTATTTTGCCATTCCATTTGCCGATTTTTTTTGCTGGAATTAAATTATGCCAACCATCCTCTCAGTAATTCTTATCAGCATCACTTATAGCACTTATAGCACCTTCTCTAAAGCAGTAAATTTACAATTCAGTTATTCTTGTTATTGCCTAGAAGTCTTTCCCCACTACCTTTTGAGCATATGGACTGCTCAAAACACCACACAGCTCTGGAAGAGCTCTGTCTGGGGGTGGCAGAATGAACCCAGATGCCCTCCTGCAGAGGAAATCTGTGATGTCCAGTTTCTCTCTTTAGTATCAGAGAACAGATAGTCAAATATTGATACCTGCTACAAAGTTGGAGAAAGGATTTTGAGTTTTCCTTCTTTCACAGCAGGAGCCCTGCACTAGGGAAAGCATGCTCAGCTCAAATCATCACTGCTAGAGGCTAGAGTGAATTTATTTTAAAAGTTGTTCCTACAACCTGCTGATAGTGTATATTTTATCCCATTTTGTCTGACCATTCTTAGCAGACTGAAAAAATTTAAGGGTGTGAGAAAAAACCCTCAGAAGTCAGATCAGCTTGAAGCAGAAAAATAATTCCAGAACTCACACCAAAGTTTTATTAGTAACCGTGTATTTTGTTGGAGTGGATTGCAGGCTTAATTAATAATGCTGTATAGCTAATAATTAACCTCTCTTAGATTCGGCATTCCATCACTCAAAGGGACCAAAATGTAGGTCCCAGGAGTATTCTAAGGACATACTTTAAGGCATTCTTACAGGGTTTCCTTTCCCTGAAGTGAACTGATCTATCACCTACTATCTGTAATAACCTTTTGCTTATGATTGCCCCTCTCATCCCCTTTTACATCTAGTGGCTATCTTCAAAAAGATGTCGTTTTTGCCTTGAATCTTTTTCCACTGAAGCCATAAGCAAAATTCCAACTGAAGAGAACAACAAGTGAGTTTTACATCTCCATTATTAGACTGTCACACTTAACATCACCTTTGCTATCTCTCATCTGCCACTGATTACTTGGGCCAACAAGTGCTCTCCTTTATAAAGGTGCTGCTTGCATGGCTCCAGCTTTGGTGAAACAGATAATGAAGTAAGCTACATGCAAGCCTCAGAAGTATCTTGTACAAACACACCTCTACTACATAAAAGCTGAACTGGGAATTTTCATTACATTTCATTCCTGTTTCACTATCCTTCAGGAGTGTTAATGTTCAAGCTAAGAATCAGGTAATAATCCTGAAGAAATCATCCCATTATAAGTTAATGGCTGGATTTTCAGTTAATGGACCAAGCTGAAGACAAGGGCAGTTAACACTATAACAAACTATGGTAATATAACCAATTTCAAGGGGATTATTGCTACCATAAACTGTATTAAATGGTTTATAAAAGGAATGGCTTGGGCTTTTTTTTTTTTTTTTTTTTTTTTTTAGTTATGTAAAGAAGAGTAAATGAGAGACTGCATTGTTAACTAAGTTGTTTCCAACCAACTTACCAAAAATTTTGGACAATGGGAATGCTGCTAATAATGTCACATAATGAATATTTTAAATGCACCAGAGGTTGTTCTTCACTCTAGTAAGTGGGAGAAATCACAAACTCATTTTTGTGATGAGATTTCCATGAAGCTGGTCTATAACTCAGTGTGGAAAAGAAGCTCCAGATTCAGTCTATGCTCAGTTCCAGTGTCAGAGCCCATTGCTTCACCATTTGAAAATCTCATCATCTGTCAGCCAATTATCTCACAAGGCCAAGAGAAGATGAAAATAAACATATTGAGAGCCCTGGTTTACATTATGTTCTACAAGTAAACGAGATAAGTAACTGCCAGGGAAGAGTCAAGTTATACGTATATATATTTCCACCATACAGTGGAAATAGATTTTAGTGGGGTTTTTTCCAGATATTATGCATTTTTTCTCCAAGTATAGATTTATGATCTGAAGAATTAACACAAGATATAAGTCATTTATTCAGATAACAGTGCTAGGCATTTCACTAATTCTACTTCTAATTTCAATGACTAGGTGAATTCTCAACTCCCATTTCATCCAAACACATGAACAGCAAAGCTTACATGCAAGAGGGTGGGGAGAAAGGGAAGAGTTCTCTAAGGGATGGTAGAGCAAAACAAAGCAGAAGATGGGGTGAAAGGGGGTGAAGTAGCATGTCCCACTGTCTGTAGGTCCCCTGACACCTGAGCCCTTGCTAGAATGTGACAGCAGTACTCACACCCACAGCCCTGAACTTCAGACTTCCACCCTGACATCGCCACAGGCACAGGAGAGTTTTTCACAGGAGTAACAAAATAACAAAATGTTACCATCTTCTCTTTGACCTCAGCCTCTCCTCAACACCAAAAGCAATCAAAGATGATATTTTAATTCTGTACCAGTTCCCAAGTTTCCTGAAGTGCACCTTGTCCCTTCAATAGCTGGAGTTTGCCATGGGCCTGCCCCTCTCTCTTAATTGCTCTAGTCCACCATAGATCATCTTCATTTAGATTACTTTAGCTTAAATATTAGGGATTATCCATAATTATTTAGGTTAATATAGATTTAAATCTCTTTCCAATAAATAAGTCACAGGCAGAATCCAACATACAAAAATACTTGCTCATTAAGAGGGTAGAAATAAAAGAGAGGAATGATAATGTCTTGAGTTATTTAGATAACTTGCACATAAAAAAAACCCCTTGAAAACCTAAAGGTCCTGTGACCACAGACACTTTAAATGGAGTGCAGTTAATCATGTTTTCTTATATTATCAGCAACCTAAATATTTTCTTGGAGTTCTCTTTGAGTATCTGCATGAGGGAAGAGAAGCAAATGTCAGGCTGCTGCAGCAGGGCAGTGCCTGCAGTGGGCCGTGAGCACCAGCACTGCCTGCCGGCTGCACAGTGTCCTCTGGCTCCTCTCACAGCTGGTATGGGCTCCCCTGGAATATTGTCTGCCAAGGGAGATGTGGCCCAACAGCAGAGTCCAGACCACAGAAATGAGAGATTTCACTCGCTCAGAAGATGCAACCAGCAAGGAAAAATAATCAGATTTCTTTAGCCTTTAACTTTTCTTAGGCTACACACCTCAAGTTCTACTCCAAATTTCTATCACTGTACCAAGTCTATTTAATGGAAGTTCAACTCAACAACAGGTTGGAATACTAAGCCAATTACACCAGGCTCCCTGAGGCATAGGTGGAATTAATCAGTATCATTGCAAAGGAGAATAAATAGCCTAAATATTTCTGAGGCTCATCAGAAATTGTGGTACAAAATACTTTACATACGAAGGAAAACCGTTTCAGCAGGTAGTGATTAGAATGGAAACTTTGTAAGCCTAAGGACCCTCTGTAACTTTCACTGTGATCTGTCACATGACCCTAGACAATTTTGAGGCAATGTCTAATCAGCCTCAAAAAATTCCACAAAGTGACCCATAAGAGATACAATTTAAGATACAGCTTACATAAACCAACACTGGAAATAAATTCTTATTTTAAGTAACAGCATCTTCTAATGGAGCTAATAACTGATCACTCAGCTATTGCTTCATCAACCAGCTTTTTCCACACCTGCTTTACTTGACACAAGCCTGTTATCAAAGAACTACTGATTTCTTAATTTGCCACTGCCACAGCAGGAGAGAAACATTTTTTCCTTCTTTTCACAGGCTAAATAAAGATATATGGATGGAAGAATAGGTGCCATGGTTTCTATGTTTTCATGTTCAGTAATAGGTAAGGATAAATAGGGAGGAAAAATGAAAAAGTGGTCAGAGTATTGCATCTCATAAGCACTTGATTTATCAGACAGTAGTCTCTCATCTTTAGACTGAAGATAAACACTACTAAAGAACTAATTTTAAAATTAGGATGACAGAATTATCTACAGACACCTCAGAAGTTAAACATCAGTTTAAAGAACTAATTTTAAAATTAGGATAACAGAAATATCTACAGACACCTCAGAAGTTAAACATCAGTATTACAGATTCTTAGTCCTTCTATTGTCTTCCTCACACATTCATGTATATTGAAATGGGGTTTGTGCTAGTGTTATTTCATTTTAAAAGTCTTCAGAATATGTTTCTACCATCATGTTCCTCAAGCAGCTGGTCCATTTCCTTAGTAGGTTTCACATATTAATCTTCTGGTATCCATCTCAGATTTCCTTTTATCTTCAATTTCTGTCCCTTTGGCTTTGTTTAAGTTTTATACCTTCCAAATAGTTGTATAAAATTCATGTTCTCTCATATCTACAGCAGAAGTAACAGTTTTGAAAAGATTAGTTTAATCTGTTCTAGTTTCTTATCATCTTAATTAAGAGTTACAGTCCTTAGTTTATTAAAAACTAGGTCCCATGATGTCTCACTTTTTGCTGGGATAAGCAGGACATGAGGCAATCCTTCCTCTGTCCCAGGATTTGAGAAGGATGATGAGAGGTATTCACTGTGCCAGCATTCTTCTCAAAACCA
The DNA here is from genome assembly GCA_013401135.1 of Cettia cetti. Taxonomy (NCBI): domain Eukaryota; kingdom Metazoa; phylum Chordata; class Aves; order Passeriformes; family Sylviidae; genus Cettia; species Cettia cetti. The sequence goes on along the minus strand of VZUI01055122.1, from coordinate 20,214 downwards.
TGGGGATCCACAAGGATACTGTGCTCTTCCACATTCAGTGCACTCAGCTGCAGGCTCTGGCACACTGCAAGGTGAAATAGAAAGAATTGCTGCTCACATTGCTGATGGTATTTCCTGCTGACAAAAGGTCTAGCACATATCACAGACATTCACTAGTAGCCCTCATTTCAGCCTTGGTTAGTAGTCAGCTTCCTTCTTCCAATAGAATAGATGTGCAAAAGATAATTTCCTCTCAGGCACAGGTCATCCTCCTCTTTCTCACAGATTCCATTTTGCTCTTTTGTGCTCATGCTCATAAATTCACTGTATGAGTTTGCTCTGTCCAAAGGGCTATTTGCAATTTCTTCAATTGGAAGTGTCATTACTATGCTGGTTACTTCTTTTTAATCACAAAAATGGATTTAACCCCATTACCAGCAGTACCCCTTTGAAATACCTCATCCCCAGTGGAGGTGCCTTTCAATTACGGACTGTGAACTGGCACATCAAATTCCCTCTTTTTGTGCCAGGATAGATCAGATCTGATTCACAACCAGAAAGCTCCTTTGACTTTCCAAGTATTGATTAGGGGAGATTTGGACTGGTTTGATGCTGTATTACATCCTGTATATCTAACAGGCTCACAGGAATGCATCCATATTTCACTGCAATCTGATTACAACAGGCACCTGGCTTTTGAGTCTCCTTGCTATTATTTCAAGGCAACAAGCAGTGAGGACCATATGGCACCATTGCTACAGGACTAAGAGATTTAAGTCTTTTAGAGAACCAGCTGACCTCTGAGTTGCAAAGGGTAATTTTCTGATTTTTAAAATCTCAGCAGCCTATACTGCATAAAAACTGTCAGTTAGCTTAACAACCTGTACGCAGACAGCATAATGTCTTCCAATAGCGCTGCCTGCCAGGACTCACCATCTGCACTTCCTCTGCTGGGAACAGCCAAACTGTTACACACAGTTGGGCTAACACAGGGATAACATGCAGGATTCCTCAGCACAAATCTTGGGGGCACAGGAAGGCTTCACCTTCAGTGAGTGAGAGGCTGCAGAGCAGTGCTGTGGAAAGGCACCTGGGGGTCCTGCTCCATGGCAAGTTGAATGTGGGCCAGCTCGGCCCTGGCAGCAGGGAGGGATGTCCCTGTCCTGGGGACATCAGGCACAGCATGGCCAGCGGGGCAAGGGAGGGATTTTCCTGCTCTGCACTGGGCTGGGGCAGCCTCACCTCGAGTGCTGGGGCAGTTCCACAATAAAAGGAGGACATAAAGCTGGTAGCAGGGCTGTGAAGGTGCTGAAAGGCCTTGGGGGAAGCCATATGAGGAATGATTGAGATCACTGAGTTTGTTCAGCCTGGAGAAGAGGACACTGAGAGAAAACCTCGTCGCAGTCTGCAGCTTCCTTGTGAAGGTAAGTGGAGGGGCAGGCTCTGATCCCTGCCCTCTGGTGCCCAGTGACAGGACCTGAAGGAACAGCATGAGGCTGAGTCAGGGTTAGGTTGCATATTAGGAAAAGGTGCCTCACCCAGAGGGTGGCTGGCACTGAAAGGCTCCCCAGGGCAGTGGTCACAGCACCAGCCTGACAGAGCTCAAGAAGCCTTTGGACATTGCTCTCAGAGGTCTGGTGTGACTCTTGGGACTGTCCTCTGCAGGACCAGGAGTTGGACTTCAATGATGCTTGTGGGTTCCTTCCAGCTCAGGATATTCTGTGATTTTGTATGTGGATAAAGATTCACATTTTTATACTGCTTCCATCAGGTTCCTACACAGCAAGAGTAAAGAAGCTAAGCTATGGAACAGAACAAGTTCTTTAGGAGTGAAAAGCTCTTCAAGGCTGTGACAGGTGGCAGTATCTTCATATGACACGTTCTGGGGGAGTGAAAAAAGACAACCTTGTCCATCAGCCATGAAAAAGTCATTTTAGTCAGTGGGGCAAGCATATGGAAATTTACGTCTTGCTTTGACTAATGCAGGGGCAGCTCCTCAGCTGGTATAAACTGACTGGGTAGTGACAAAATACACAGCTGAGGTTCTGCCCACATTCTGTTTTCTCTGCTTCTGTAAATGAAAATGTCAATGCACCCTATGCATATGTCCTCTACAGCAGCTATGCAACAGTAGCTAATAACAAACATTGCTTACCCAAAGCTGTCATGAGTGCATCTCCAAATGCTTGCCATGCTGACTGTCCTGCAGGCACTGCCCTGAGCTGTGCAGCTGAGGAGGCCTCAGCTCTGTCCCACTGAATATTAAGCACTCATAATGCTCTGCTTCATTCAATTGGACAACTTTAATTCCTCCTCACAATCTTTGGTGCAGTTATCTCTTCTTCCTTCTGCAGTCTCCAGGGAAGGATCCTATTGCACAGTTTTTAGATCAGGCTTTCTTCCTTGGATAAACTCTTGCTTTACATTGCCTCCCTGTTGCCCACGGAGTGAGTTACACAATTCCCACATACAGCACACAGCTCTTTCTGGGTCTCATGCTCTCAGCATTCTGAGACTTTTCCAATAACATCAGCCAACAAAAGCAGTATTATAAGACTTCAGATTGAACACTAGAAGGAACAGACCTGAAAAAAAATTAAAATAATCTCTTTTTTTCCTGAGCCTCACTGTGGCTATCCTAAAGAACCACAGCAATCAAAACGAGACAAGGAGGCAAGAATGATGGCTGAACTCACTCCTGAATGTGCTATTGTCAGTCAACAACATCAGCTACCTTTTACTGGTGTGCATGGCTGCTTAGATGAAGGGGCATGTAGGAACTTGCATCCTGCATTTCCACTGCATTCTGTGGAGGTCCTTTTCTGGAGCAGAAAGCTGCCCCTGTGTGTGCTAAAACATCATCTCTGTGTCTGTGATAACACATGCACAAAGTTTCTCTGACACTATCTGGGAGTGATGGAAGTTTTGGGCAGGAGAAAAAGCACAAAGGGCTGGCTCCAAAGATGTTAGACTCATTTGAGAAATAATACTGGGATACAGGGGTGTTATGTGGAAGTATTGAGACAAATGTTTTCATGCCTTTCCTTTACCTGCAGTGCCATATTTTCTCAGTGGAACACCGATCACTTCCAGCAGTTACCTGTGCACCATGTTACAGTACTCAGCTAAATTAAGCTCCACTACAGCATTTAGGGATTTTTGCAGCCCTGGGTTTCATCCAATTTTACAGATGGTTTGACTGAGGCACAAGTAGGTCAAGCAAATTTTCTAAAGTCACAGACTAGATATATTATTTACTTATAAAAACAGAAATCCAGGACACTACTACTTTCAGTTCTCTTGCACGACAAGCTAAAACCTACTAAAAATATTTCAAAAAAGAAAGAGATTGGGCAAAAAATTTACAAAAAATTCTCTGTGATAAGTGAACAAGTGTTTCTATATAAAAAAATAGCTATGCTAGAAAACACTATTGTTACCATGTCCATTAGTTGCCTTTCCTATTTAGTATGTTCATGAGAAACATACACACAAGTAACATGCAACGGAAGCTAGCAGCAGTTCAAAACATAGATTTTAAGTTTTAGGTGTGGTTAGTTATGTGGTTATGCAGCATTTCTCAAGAGAAGCTACCCTGATCCATCTGTGGGACTCCTGGTCCAGAGAATATTAATAACAGAGACTTTATCTAAAACCTAATCATCTAGAAAATTAGAAGTAATTAGGGCTTCTTCAGTCCTGCAAATTACAGCATAATACATGGACATGTGGAGAAACAAAAAAAAATAAATCTTCATTTACTACTGGTTAGATTTCTGACAAAAAATGTTTTGAATTTCAACATCTTATGCAAAAGTTGAACTTCTAAAACAACTATTGGCAAAGAAAAGGAGGCAACACAAAAGCAGCTGTTACTAAATAAAGTGCCACGAGTTCCAAAAGTTAACAGGTCTAGAAAAGCTTCCCATGAGTTTGAAACCACGTCCAAGTCTGAGCACAACAGGCAGCAAAATCAAGGGACAAGTCCGCAGTTACACCTAAAATAGCAATCTTATTCCTAAACCAGAAATTGTTTTCTAGCTACCATCAATTCTTTGCTTCCTAAGTGCAGTCAACTTCACAGCTCTTAGTCTGCATCTGATCCTTTAGGAATCCTTTAGAGATTTTATTTCTAGAGGAACTAATCTCCCTCAGGCTGCAGAGTACAATACATTCTATCAATATTATAAAGAGTCTGAATCATCAATTATCCTTTTGAATCTCCAGGTACTCTCAGATGTTACAACAGCCACTACTTCTGCTCTACTCCAGGTGCAACATGTTGAGCAGGACTTTTCCTGAGCCTCTAGATTGTAGTCTTGAGTTTCATGCCTGGGATGTTTTGATCTTGGAAGGGTTCTTTCCCAGGCATTCTTCTGGTAAACAGAAGAACAATGTTTTGTAAATATAAGGATGTTTACATTCTTTCTTATAGGAGGGACCTTCTTCTGGTGTCCCTCTGGGATGACCAATTGATAGAAAAATTTACCTTTGTGTTACCAATCAAATTGGCCTCTGACATTCTGTATAAAGAGGAGCTCATCCCACAATAAAGAGAGAACCCCCTGACCACTTTCTAAAGGAGCCTGTGTCTCTTCTGCCCATTGTGACACTAGATGCCACCTTGGAAGTCTGCAAGAACAAAGTTCCTCTGAAAGCAGACCACACTGCTTCTCCTCTTCCCAGTCTTGCTCCTTGTCACATCTCACCGTGGGGAACTGCGAGGAGTTCTTTTAAAAATACAGGGTCAGGAATGAAATTAAGTCAAACAAGACAAACACTGTATCTGAGAACCGTTTATTGGTGATGAAAAAACGAGATTAAAAGGAGCTACCCTATGAAAGAGGGCTAGAAAAGACAGAGCAAGGGGAAGAAAAAAGGCAAAGGAATGGGGATGAGGGGAGAGAGGGGGGACAGAGGGCAGAGAGGGCAGTGGAGCCGGTGTCCCCATGTCCCCAAACAAATATAGTATTTTCATCCATGTGTTTAGAATGAGATCTTTGTGAAAGAAGAATCAGAAAGATTAAGATGTTCTGAGGTAAATTTAAAATTTTAGGAGGTTAACATAAGTATTCAAACTGTGAGAAACTTTCCTAAACATTCAGGCTTGGAGAATCAGAGTGGAATTAATTTACATGAAATAAATAATTCTAGAAAAAGGCAGGAATAGGAAAAGCAAAGCACTCTGGAGAACACCAGAGGGAACCCACAGAGGATTCAAAGAGATAATGAAGCAGACCAAAGAGGAAAGCAGTTCCTCTATTGTTTAATTCCATAATCTAGTTTAATCTTACTGAATGATACTTACTCCAAAAAAACTGTAGTCAAATCAGATCTCCATCACCTGCTTGCTAGGCTATAAATGTTAAGATGAACCACTCTTACAATAATTTCAATAGTCACTGCTGGCTGACAGCAGGAGCCACCCCTTGCCTTGTTCCCAGCTTATTCATACAGGCTCCTCCATCTGTACTTCACGAGCTAATTCCAGCCTTTGAAGTGACTCTTTGTGGAAGTACTTTAAAGGAGAAAGTTCTGAAAGGTACCACAAATATGGAGATGAGATGGGAAGAATTGCCATGCATCAGAACAGGTTCATTTCCTGTCATTTTTCAAGGAACGTGATTCCCAAGGCAGGGACAGTACGAAGTCTGCATGTATGCTTAGGCCCTTACTTTATTAAAAAGTAAAGAAGAAAATAAAATGTTACATGCAAATATGACCTGTCAAAAAGAATGCCACACATGAACATGGACAATTCACAGAATACTAAACCTCTCACCTTCTCTGGCATCTCTATAACTTTTACACTATTTAAAGTAAAATTTTACTTCCACACATTAAATATAACAGAGTTTTAGAGAGAATAAGAGAGCTGAGCTGATGTTCCTGCCCTATGAAAATTTTGTATTGCTATAATTTTATTTCTTGCCCAGGACCACCCTAGATGGAACTGCATTGTCTTTCTGGTCACAGGGTGCCTTTTCCTTTTCATGGTTTGCCCAGGTTCCCTGGGTGACTGAGCTGAGCTTGCCGCCTGCAGCTCACTTTTGCTGATTCCACCTTGGCTGATTCCAGATTTGCCAATTCCAGTGTTAATCTGTAACTTCCTAACTGGTGCACCCTGCCTCAGTCTCTGTCCAAAAGCTCTAATTAGCAGCCACAATACCCACAGGAAAGAGAGAGGAAGTATCTTCTGTTGCTTGTTTAGATATCTCGTTTCATATATAGGATTTATCTTCAGAAAAACTTGTGATGCCTGACCTTGATACATATGGAAAATTCTGCCTGGGCATCTTGCCAAACATTTTGTTTGATATCTATATTTTCTCTGCCTTGGCCATCTTGTTGTTGTATTTTTTTCCCCTTCAGGCTCCTTGCCTTTTTTCATAACTTCTTTAGGGCTCATTATCTTTACCCAAAGATTTTGGCATTACATATCTTTCCAGTCATGGAAATTGAAATGTTGGTCCTAAGAATATTCTGTGAAAAGCAGAGAAAAAACTTCAGAACCATCTGATGCCTTGGGAGGCTACCTAGGACAGAGGCTAGACAGTCACAAAGGAATAAAGTTATTAAAGGATTAAAGTTAAAGCAAAATTTATGAAAAAGGCCTTCAAAGGATGCACCTTGGGCAGTACAAGAGCCTGGTCAAGGCTACACCCAAGATGGACAATGGGTCACACATTTTCACACTCTTCTAAGTTTTGGTCCATTTACATATTGGGTATAATTGGGTATAATTGGGTACAGTTACAGCTTCAGGTTATGCAGTCCCTTCCTCCCAGTTTGCTCTCCTCAGTTCACTGTGGTTTGTACTAGTTGGGCCTGAAACTGCGAGGGTGTCCTTGGTTCTCAGGCTGGAAAAGGATTGTTTTGTCTAACTAAACTGTGAAGAGAACTTGCCAACACTTTATATGAAGTTCAGAGTTATATACCAGTGCAGTACAGAATCTGGAAAATATGAAAGCTAAAACTGAAGGCATCATATCTAACTGAGGAATTTAAATTTCACTGACTTTCAATCAGGCACCTATGGCATAGTTAGAGACACACAGAGACTGTGACAGTAATATTTGTGACACAGTTATAAACGTACATATGCCCACATATTAAAACATTTGATTCTTAAGGTGTATTTTTTTCAATATTTTTTTCAATATTTTGACAAAAATTCCTGCATAGTGTAAAAAGAAAGAAATGCTCTCCCTGATCCTTTACTATTTTCACTTGAGAATTATGTTTAACCTTAGGAACCTTGCACGGTTTTAAAATATGTTCCTTGTTTTTATCAACTTACAGAATAATTACTGCTTTTATCTCCATTTAAACATTGTGATCAAATCTATCTTAGATTTCCTGGTCCTGGCTTAATTTTATGAGTTCTATTAATATTAATAACCTGTGGCATTGGTGGTTTTCTGTATTAGTGACCAAAGAGACACATGAATTACAAGAAAAAAAAATCACAAATTAACAAACCAGGACCTTGAAAAGTGAGGATCTGGGAAATATCTGTCATCATCTTGCTAACATTTTTGTGTTGATATGCTGAAGGTACCGTTTTATGCATCTCTAAGTCTGCCAAAAGGCAGACAGCATCCAAAGGAAGGCTGGAGGGAAAAAAAGAGAGGGGGGAAGACAGACAGATTCTTAACCAGATTTGAAAGTTTGGCAGGAAAAAGTTTTTGTCATTTCTGTTCTGTGATTTAGTTTGTCTAGGCAATTATATAAACAGAAATGCAGGGCACCTACTGAAGATCTTGTGGATAAGCCAAAAAAATGTTGAGTTACTTTTCAAAGAAAAAGGTGGTGACAAAATACTTTGTATCAAACTCTAGCCCAAAATTTTTCCCAATCCCATACAGCTAAATAAATGCTATCCAAGGTGACCGTGAACTCTGTGTGAGGACAGGGCACACACACACCCACCTTAGGTGCTCAGAGGTCATTAGCTTAGCAGAAACTACCTTTCCAAGCTTTACACATGGTTGTTGAATTTCAAGCAAGGTGAAGATTTACTCTTGAAAAAGGAGGAAGTCTGCCTGAAGCTAAAGCAAATTAATATTGTTGACCTTGGCCCTGACTCTGCTCCTGTCTAAGTTAATAGAAATACTCCTGTTAATTCCACTGAGATCTGGATCAAGCCTCCTGTTGAAAAAAAATTGAACGCTTTAATTTAGAGAACATTCAGGCAATGCAGGAAGTCATACTGAGGTACAACCTGATGTTCTGTTATTGAAGATCTGTTGTCTCACGTAGGTTGGGTGTTTCTTTATTGATAAGAAAACTTGCATATGCACCCCAAAAAGACACTGAAATTTAGGGTTAATTAGAAACTTCATCCAATGGCTCTGAGAAACCCTTTTTGTTCTAGTGATGTTTAAAGGTGTAGACTCTGCTGCCATATTTCTGATGAGTTTACGTGAACCACAGAAAGTTTTCTTGAGCCACTGTACATAGAAGAACAGTCATCTGTGGTCATCTAGTGTCACTATTTAAAGTGAATTAAATTTTTCAAAGTGGCATTTGACTAGCAGATTTTCACATTAATGAAAAATAACAGAATCCCTGCATGTTAAAAAGCCTTGCTGATGGACTTCAAATGATTGTATATACTATTTAATATTCACTCATGTTACCTGCTAAAACCTGGGTGTTTTTTACCACATTCAAGACTAATCCTTGAAGGATGTCAAGGACCTTCTGCTTAGTGTGCTTTTGTATGAGGGACAAGCAGCACTCTGAACCCTTTTTTAATCTTAAGAATGATAGGTGTAAAGGTGTCTTGTGTCTGTGATCTGAGTGGAGGAAATGACCTGTTGGGTGTAAAAATAAATCATTCTCCTTAGAAAGCCAGAAACAGCTCCAAACACTGGAAGTTCCTGAGGGAATGGATTCTTCAGCTTGTATATCTTGATTATCTAGAAACTCAAGGCACTAAGTACAGCTCTGGTCAGGGAGTTCACACAGAAAAAAACAGATTTCTTATTCAATTTTCAGCATATTTGACTTCCTGTCTTCAGAGCATGTGGCTTATAAATTTAAGTGGATCACCTCAGTGGTTGAAGTTAACACAATTCCCTGCATGGTGGGGATATAATTTTAGGGATGTCATATTTCAAAGAAAGAAACGCTTTATTTCACCACAGTATTTCAAAACAGGGAAGGTATATTTCCATGGAGGATTTTTTTCTTAAGAAGTAGTATTGATGCCAGTATTGGGAAATATGAATTGATGGAAAGCTATTAAGACACTCAATATAGAAAGAGTCACTGTAACTTGTATAAGGAAAAAACTCAATTCCAGTGACTCTTGTTTTCCCCCATGACACAAAAAATTACAACTTTTTCCAAAGCTGCATGGATTCAGTGACTTCAGTTTGCGTCTCTGTCCACTTCAAAGCCTTGACAGCAGGTGAGGGACAGGGACCACAGTTATGAAACTTTTTTCTTTCTAAAAGAAAAAATAATAATAAAAAAGCATTATGTGAAGTATATGAAAACATTTCATTATGCAAAAATAAGAAACTTTATATCTGATTAGTATTATTAGAAACTTATGACTGAAAAATGAGCATGCAACAGCTGAGAACACATCATCACTAAAGCTAGTTCTTGGAAGCTAGTAAATACAATGTTAAAGCCAAAAGCTCAATGTTAATTCTGCCCCAGCTGGTTTGTACAAAAAATATATCACATGGTTTAAGTTATTTTACATTTCATTATTTATTTACATTATAAGAAAAATTCTAACTAGCATTTCTCACAGTCTGACACACATACATGTGAAAGAGATATATTCTATTTTTGGCTTAGAGTTTCAATCTCACTGAGATCTAATAAGGAAGTCCAGTTTGGAGGAATTTCATTTAATAACATCAGTCCTGTATGCATTTGATATTAGCTGGTGGAAATTTAGTAGTGGCTCAACCTGACAGAGTTAAAACATTCTGGACTGTTTTGAATGTCTTCACTCTGAGTAACACTTCAACAGAAAAATGCCAGGTGGTTCAAACAGGAGAATAAAGAAGATGGGAGAAGTGAAGTGACTTTGTTTTCTGTGTCCTTGTGTCCTTTGCCTCATTCATTCCATCACTGAGGTCACTCCAGCATCCTGCACACCCCACAGCATTCCTGTGAGCAGGAGAAGCTCCCGTAGGACAAAGCTCTGCTACAGCTGGGTTCTGTGTCTGCTGCTGGGCCGTGCAGCTTCTGCCACACAGAGCATGGAGTGGCTGAGCTGCCCTGAGCATTTCCTCTGCAGGCTCTGCTTCAATCATCCTCCTGTTCCTCAGGAGCTGATTCTCATGACACTGGAAGGTATAATCCTCTTCCTCCTCCTCCTCTTCCTCCTCCTCCTCTGTTGCCTTGGCTGAATGTGACTTACAGGTCACAAATTCATGCAGAAGACAGGTGAACTCAATATTTTACACTTATTAGTTTAGGAATCATTCTGTTTGGAAAATTACCCTCTAAATGACCTAATTAAAAAAAAAAAGAGAGATTAAAGGTAAAATATTTGGATTATGTATAGATTGCCATGGTATTTTAAATGGATGGTGTCACACACTGCACATTTATAAGACAATTAGATTTTCAAAAGTACTGTAGCAATCTGTGGAACTAAAGGATTTTACCTACCAGAGAAGAAAAAAACACTTTCCTAAGTCATCTGCTCCTTTTCAAGCCCATACGCCAAACAAGCAAGAAGCTTGAAACACTCACAGCTTCATTCAGCTTTCGTCATTTTTAGGAGGATTCTGAAGGTCAAGACTTAAACAGACGGACTTGTAATTTCTATTTTGGTCTGGTTTTAATTTGGGTAATCTTTCCATTAAATATAGCTATTTATGACATTTGTTAAAAGCCTAGGCTGCTAATTTAGCTTAAAAAAAAAAATCTAATGGAGTTGTATTGGAACTTTTCCATAAAATTAATGTTCCAGACTTAATGGATGTCTAAGGTATTGTTATTAACGGGAATATTCCATAAACTAAAATCAGAGTCTTTGAATTGGTGATCTGATACAGTTAGATCGGAACTCATTGAAAGCTGGACTGATGCCAAAGTACCCAGGAATTCAATTTAAACACCTTATGGAGGTTAATGCTTTTATGGTATTTACTTTAATTAGTGTTTTATTAAATGCTCAATTTCACTCACATACTTGGGCAGCAGCAGTGGCCAGCCTGTGGGTAGAGCAAGTATGACAGAGGTAAGATCACTTTCCTCTCTCTACATCTGTCAGAAATACCACTCTTTTCGATGATTCCTAGGGTGATATTGCTTTTGGCTGAGTTTCCACATTGCTGAAAATGTCACATAAATTCGTACTGAGTATCACAGGCTATACCACAGCCAAGCAAAAACACATCACAAACCATTGGCCTCTTCACAAAGCTTTGCTTAAAATTCACTTCTATCAGTCCCCACTCCTTGATAGTGTAAATATGGACTATAACTATCCAAAATTCATGGGGTGTTTGCATGCTTTGCCTTTCATTCCATACTGAATTTAAAATACTCATTTTATCTGGGTAACCACATTATGTGTTTTTATCCCACGGGGAAGGAAATTATTGCCCCTGAAGATAACTCCTACCATAAAAGAAGTTGTTCTTTTGTTTTGGGGCTGGTCTTAGGCCAAGAAAATCTGATTTTATCCCTGTTGACTGCAGTAAGCTTGGAAACAATTTCTCACTCCTTGTTTTATCAAGTGCAAAAGTACTGAAGTAAAAAATAAAATTTCAAAATGTACAGAATTTTTTGTATTGTAATTTACAAAGCAGCAAACAAATTGTTGGGCTATGGAGAAATTCTGTAACCATGGCACATGTGGGATAACTTTATTAACCATACTCTTTAGATTCATGTCTGATCCATATGCAAAAAATAAACTCCATAAATATTTAACCTTCAAACTGGTATATCAATGGTACAAGGCCACCATATTTAGATGGGGTTTTTTTAATGTGAAAAAAGATACAAAGTATTCCTGTTACTTCTCTGCCTCTGGAGTGGAATTTAATTTAAGATGCATCTACTTGTACCCAATGACAATAATGATTCCAATGAGAACCAAAGTCATATTTTCTCCAGAGAGAACTCAGTGCTGATATTCTCTCATGCCATGGCACCCAGGGGCTCAAAAAAGTGGTGTACTGTTGTATGAAAAGCAAATTCTGAGCTCTCAAGTATCACCTAGCACAGATAGGCGCCATTATATTCTATTGTCTTCTGCAGTGCCCCTGAACTCAGTCAGCACTGTTAGCAAAGCTTTGCAGACAGGGAGGCAGATGTTTCTGCTTGATTCTCTTTTCATGTGCACCTTTCTGCATCCAGACTGGACCATATGCACACACATGCACACACTAATAAATACAAGGGAGATGAGAGAACATCATTTAAACACTTGTTCCAGCACTGGCACACCCAACACAGCCACATGAAAGTCACCCTCACCATGGGGACCTCACCACGTTTTCAATGCACATGGACACTTCATGAGGGAAGCTGTTGAGTGACCTCTGGCATTCCTGCAATTCCCTAGCAACAGCAAATGATGAAAGAAATGAAAAAGTATAAGCTCCCTGATATTTACAGTACAATTCTGAAGCAGAAGAATATGCACATAGGCAATAAAAGTGAGTAGTTAATGAAGTCAAGATAAAGTTCACACTCTACCTTATCCCTTAGAAAATTATTCACATGCTAGACTCCACATATACTCAAGAATTAATTCTTGTCTTCACAAACAGCTTTTCTAGTCTTGATCAAAACACTCCCTGTTCTGTACTCCTTACATCGAAAGAATTAAGGCCATACCTTTTGGAGAGGAACTGGAATGGCTGCTTCATTCATGGTTATGAAGTGACTATTTACTGAGAAAATATTGCATAAATATTTAGATCCCTATCTGATTTTAGTAAGAGATACCTACATGCAGTAGGAATGAAACGAAAGAAAAATTTAAGGGATACAAAACTTAGAAAGGATACATCTAAAACTTAAAAGTAAGATAAAAGAAGGAAGCTTTTAAAAATAAAGATGACATCAAGAAAACTGAAAACCACTTTTTACCTTAAAACCAAAAAAAATAATATATGGTATAATAGATAAGTAATGAGCTCAGCAAAGTAGAATAGATTATTAGGAATAGAAAATAATGAAAAAAAATAAAATAGTTGCTATAGAGGAACTTTTACACAAAGCAGAAACATTTTTTTTTATCTGAAAGGCTGTAAAATTAATTCAATACTCCAAAAAGCTCCACCCAAACTCAACCAACTAACCAAAGAAACCTCAACACAAACACTGAAATAAACCTCATCTGCAATTACAGTCGACAAGAAGAACCTTCCAGAAACTGGGTTTTTTTTCAGATTACTTTTATTTTTCAAGATCTGAGCACAGTGAGTCAGAAACATTTCTAAGTCACTGGGAGTAGCTTGAGGCTCAGACTTTTTGAGTAGGAATGCAATGATTTACATAATTCTGGAAGGAGAATGGCTAAGAAGAAAAAAAAAGTTAATAGTGAAAGAAACTAATATGGATCAGATTTTTGGCTGCTGAAAATTAGCTTCTGGAAGCACATTGAAGTCTTATTTCTTGACTGGCCCTCTGGGGACCTCAGAAGGTAAATGTATTATCCTATGCTTGAGCTTGGAAAGGATGCAATAGTTACCAGGAAATGGGAATTTGAAGGGGGTGGAAACAGGAAAATGCATCAGGCATGCATTCATCCAAGTCTTTTGGGATGTGCCTGCACCTCTGCCCCAGGGTGTCCCTGCAGCCTGGCCCCAGAGAGCTTTGGCTGCCCTTAACAAGGGGGTTTTTCTCTAAGGTGCATCTGGCTGTGCTAGACCTACAACATGGAATCAGCAGCAGGAGCCTGTACCCCAATTTCTTGAGTGACCCAAAGGTCTGAAGATATTTTCTCAGTTCAATATTTAAAAGTACTGTAACATTTGCATTTCAATTCTCATGTTCACTAGCCCAGTGCTCTTCCAAGACAGAAAGATGCCTTTTAGCCACACAGGGGATCTTCTGGCTATAAATAAACAGCAATAAGACAGCTCTGTGCCAGGATATAGAAACACTGCATTTAAGAAGCAGGATACCGCACATAGCAGGCAATTGCCACATCAGGGCCTTTTATTACAATGAGAGCTGTCCTTGCTTGAAATACCTCAACTTTTATGGGACAGAGCAGCAGCTAAGTGCTTGGGCAAGGCTGTAATGTTTTCTTCTAGACACTGGCTGAGAGCCAATGCTCTTATGAGAGAATAGTAGTTTAGAGTGGTGTATTTCTACCTATTGACCCAAAGACTGGCTGCTCCAGCCATAACTTGAACATGATTACATCCTTCCTCCTCTGTGAAAAGGGGGAAGTATATAAAATTCTGACCAGGCTGAAGAAGTAGATTAATATCTTTGCCAGATTTCTTCAACCAGGATGAACAGAGGTGCAGATGAGACTGGTCCAGGTCAGGTGCTCACTGGAAGGGCTGGAAGCAGGCATGGAAAGGCCTGGGTGTGAGCAGGTGTCCCAGATGGCATTGGTATTGCCTGAGGCATGGTTGAGGAGCAGCAGGGCAATACAGAAAATGGTAATAAGGTATTTCAGACCTGTATGGGCCCACCCCTCCAGGGAGGGCACAGGAATGGAACTGAGAGGCCAAGCAGGCGTTGCACTCATCAGCAGAGGACATGAACAACACACACAGAGGCAGGAAAGAAACTTAAGGATGAGTTCAACAGGATGCCTGCTATCCTGTGGCACTGTAAGGCTGGCAGCACACGCTCCAGCTCTTGGCTTCTCGGGTAGATGATGCTTAAAATGTTCGGCCCCCTAAAGCAGACAAAAATTCATGCCCTGCTGGTGGCCTTCTTGTAGGTTTTGTTATTAGCAACGGTGATTTGGCCCTAGGCAGGGTATATTAAAGCAACCCTTGTAATCTGGATGCCAGGGAACAACAGAGACTGAAAAATCTTCCTCCAGTTAGACAAAATATATCTAATCCTATAATAGCTGGCATGAGGTGTTTGGCAGACATCCCAGAGTGAAGGACAGAGCTGATCAATATTAAACATTCACAAGAATGTGAAGCCAGCCAGCAAGAAGAAATACAGGAGGTAGCCCTTATTTTGAGAGATGAGGGAGTGCTCAAGCTAAGGGAAGCAGAGGTTCTATATGGACTAATGCTGTTAAATGCAATTTTTCATTTGGATGGTAAGACTTTTGAACATGATTAACTATAAGCACAGATTTCTACCTAACTGTCTTAGGCCTCTCTGGAGTACAGCCTTTGCCAAAGCTCTTCAAATTCCAGAGCTTAAATATGACAATCTTTTTAAGAAAACAGCTCTACAGATATTCTTTTAGAAAGGTTACTGTATAGATGTTCTTCTATATCCTTTGTGCAAAAGAGAAGGAAAAAAAAAAAGGTAGAAACCTTCCCCATGGAACTTTAAAACTTGATAAAGGAAGAAAAGTAAAATTAATCAATTAAAGAAAAAATACATCAAGTTAGCTTATACCAAAAAGGTGTAGCTTTTTAAAGGCTACTCCAAGAATTCCACTCAGAATAAGATCATTTCTTAATTCATTCACACAAGGACACAAAATGGTCCCTGCCATTCTAAATCCCCAGGACTCTTTATGATGTCTGCCACAATAAGTTCATCTATGCTTTGAATTTTATTCTCTACTCCTTAGGCTTTTGAGCCTTTCATTCAAGCAAGCCCATTCAGAACTGGTCTGTAGACCTTAAGTTAGAATTGCTTTGGCATGGAACAGTTTCAGACCATACTGTTACACACAAGAGCTAAAAAGAGAGTGACTATAAATAAATATTAGATCAGGTGCTACAAAGTTGGCTTGTGAATCTCTTAATGTTCCACCTGACTTTCTACACTTCATTTTATATGCCCTTAATTTAAACTAGAATCTGAGGTTTTCTTACATGCTTCTAATCCCACTCTTTCTAGTGTTTTGCATGCCAGACTCACATATTTCAGATGTGCACCTTGCATGCAAAAGAAAGAATATTCAAATAACACTTCAGAATGTCAGCCAAGCATATTTCCCTTCAAACTCAACAGCTCATGCTGTTTCTTTTGTACTCGTACTGACTAAAATATACTCCACTCCTTTTGAGCTTTTCAAAGAGTGACTGGAAAAACTGGAGTCTCTCTTACTTTGTGGGGCCAGGAATGAGAGGCAAACCTGCAGTCATAGCCCCTGAATAAAACAGGATTTCAATCCTTCAGCAGGAATGAGACCAGTATTTCAAGTCTCGACCAACATGAAAAAACAATGGATGGAGGTGATTCAGGAGCCTTGATGTGAGAAATGGGACACCTCTCACATCTCCTTTTACCAGCAGATGACAATTAACTGTTCAGAATAGGCAGTGGTTTTGTGATGCTCATCTCCAGCTGTTGTTGCAAGGAACAATCTTAAAATTTCCTCTCCATTAATGTTTTTCTAAGTGTTTTACATAACACCTTTGACTTCCCTGCTGACACTTGCCCAGTAAAGGGAACCAAATTAGAAGGCATGACCCAGACAACAGACTACTTTGTATGTACCTGTTCTCTGTAAACACAATCCTGTTTCTATTCACTTCACTTGAGTGCAATTCCCTTCCAGGAGGTAATGACACTCTGTCCCTAATCATACAACTCCTGTGTTGAGGAAAGCTTCAGCAGAAGCCTTAAAAACTCTCTGCCATGTACTAAGCAGGTCACTTTATAAGAGAGAAAGATTCTGTACTAACTACTAACAAGTAAAAGACACTTATCTAGCTTTCCTGTGTGTTTCCTAGCTCTACTTTATTTTATTAGCAGGGAAAAAGTAGAAACCAATCAATAAACCCTTTAATCACATAGGAATCAAGTGAGACAAGTGACTGTAAATTAACAGACGCTGTACAATTCCAAAGAAAATTTAAAGAAACTGAGTGGAATCCTGATAGATTTTGTTGCTTTATATCTTGGTGAATGATAGCTCTGGGAACAAAATTCCAGCAAGATTTGTCAGTTAGTCAAAATGGATGTTTATAATTATGAAACAAAGTGAGTTTTAATTTGATTGTCTCAAAATAGAAAACAGAACATAAATACTAACTTGCATAGGAGATACTGGAGACAGAAAATAAATCATGATTGTTTACAAAGGCTCCAAAGAGAGCAGAATATTTTAACATATGCTCATTTTCACGACTTAGGAGGCAAGAGATTTTTATTGACATTACCTGTAGAATTAATAGAGGGCATGTTGGACACTTTAATCAAAGACTCTTCTAATCCCCACATTCTTCTTTCACCTGTAAAGACAAAATTCATAGCCTGATATAATTGCATTCATAGTGTTAATTAATGAAATAACGGTACAAATACCGCATGGAATTCCAGAATTTAAAACAAAACCATTAACACTACCTAGAGACACCTTAAATAGCAGGAATATATCCTGCTACTCCAAGATTTTCCCTCTTCCAGTGCTAACACAGTTAATCAATTTGCTCTGTTAGGTTCCATGGCATTCTGTTCAGCTATGGAGCACTATGACAATTCACAGATAAATTGTATGTGACCTCTGTGAAACAAAACATCTGCACTGTCACTTTAACAGTCCCTCTTTGTGTGGCATATCTAATACTGGCTGCAGATAGCACCTGAACAGCCTATTTATTCTACCATTCTACCATTCCCATGACTTATCTGGGTCCTTAAGGATTCTGAATATATAAGGAAGACTCTCTAGCACTCTTAGAGGATCTCTAGCTTCCAGTTGTGACTATTGCCATCAGTATTGAAGGTTTGTCTCACTTCAGAAGCTGAACTTTCAGGTCCTAGCAAATAGCTTGAGCAGGACAAGGCACACCCAGTCCCCTGAGTTCTCAGTTCTCAGATCTTTCTGTGGAAGTCAACAAGAATCTTAAAACTAGCTGTGAACATAGGCAAAAGCAACAAGAAGACCTTGATGGAGGTGTGGCTGTGAGACTTCCCAGCTCTTTTCATGTCTGTTCTCTCCAGGTAAGGAGGACTGTATGCTCAAGAAGCACAGGAGAAGTATAGTAAGTAAAGCTGGACCTGGGAAGCAGAACCTGAAGAATGCCTGTGGGAAATCCACACACTGGACAGCCCCAAACACCCTGATATGATGTTACCTGTTAACATAAGATGGGTAAAGTCACAGTCTGCTGAGATCACCAGCCAGTTCTCAGCCTCCTGGGTTATTAATTGAAGTCAAGGAGCCAAAAGCAGCTTGATTACTCTTGGAGGGCTGATAAGAGACTAGCAATGTGTTCTTCCCAGAGAGCTCCAGTTTTTATCCAACTGTCTCTTCAGCGCTAAGCCATTCTCCTGGGAACAGTTTTAACCAGCTGTGCAGTTACACCTTGGCTTAGGAAGCAAAGAATTTTAGGCAGGAAACAGAAATTTGTGCATTTTTTCAGGAACTCATAGTAATTAAAAACAACACTAAAACTTCAGAAACTATATGGCAGAAAAGTTAAGCTGCTTAGGCAAATTCTGCATTAGAAATTCAATTTTCACTGTTATGAAATCTGAAAACTTCTGGCAAACTGTGTCAGACAGACCCTCGAACTTTGTGATGAACAGCAGGATGATCCATGCTTCATTTATCCTCTTGTCTCCATTTGCATTAGTACTCAGCATAGGAAAAATTAACTGCAATGATAATGTCATATGCAAAAAACAAAAAAGTTTTGCAAACAGAAGGAGAATCCTACCCTTTGGAAAAGCTCTTTCAAATAATGAAATCAGCAGAGATTACTATTTTAATCTCACAAAAAAGAAATACAAAAGTGGAGTGATGCTTCTCCCTGTCATGTATAGAAAATATCAGGCTGTTTTCTCCCTGGTAAAGCTCTCTTGAGACCCTAACCATTCTTGCAGAAAACATTTTTTCCCATGTGCCTAGTAGACTTCTACTTTCCTAAGAAGGTCTCTTCCACCTGCATTCCTGATATTGCACAGATTCTAGCTCCTGGAGCTGAAAGGCAAAATTCCCTCCATTCCTGAGGGACCACTGACTGCAGCCCCATTAGCCACGATCTTTGGAAATATCTGCAGATCCCTTGGAGAACTTCAGAGCTGCATTTGGCAGCAGCACTTGAGGGTCTTCACACACTTCTGGAATGCAATTTCTTCACTCACAAAGCCACACACTTCGTAGTGTCTCTCCACAGCCTTAAATGTACTGCTTCAGCTGACAGCAGACCTGGGTAGATTATTGTGGAAAAGGTGAAGCCAGTTCCCAGCTGATTACCAGGATGTTGGCCACTAGGCCAGTCTGGCCTCTTTAATTCCCATTAAGGAAGTTGTGTGGTTTCTCAAAAACCAAGTTGATTACATTAGGGGAAATACATGGAACATTCCTACAGCTGTGTTAGCAGGAGAATCTCATCTGTATATCGCCCTTGAGAACTTGCAACCATTTATTTCTGAGACGTATTGTTTGAGTCAGTTGCTGATAACTAATTATTTAATTGACATCACAGAAAAATGTGCAGCATGTGTCAGCTATGCACTAAATACACTCTAGTACTTGACATATTTTGTTATTAAGTTCATTTTTTTCTTAACACAGCAGATCATGATAGATTGATGGTGTATTTTGGACCTATCAATATCAGGACCCCTAGAAATTCTGTCAAATTTTACCCACTAGTGTCTGAGCACATCAATCCATCTCCTCATTTCTCGGCCTTTAATATGTTAATAAATGGGAGAAGTTGCTGGTTTACTCTGATTCCCTCCTCCAATGGAGAGTCACTTTTTGTTGCACCTTATTTCTCAACAAAAAGTGAGTGTAGGTTTTACTTGTTTGCCATTTTAAACTGAACTACATTACCCAGGTGGTGTCTTTGGAAGGGGAATAGTCAATTCTTAAAAGAGAGAGAGAAAGAGGGAAAAAAAAGGAGGAAAATGCAAGAGTAAAGGAGGGAGGACTCTCCTTTGCAAATGGGTGCACCATTGTGTGAAAGTGAAGTTACCAGCTTGTAGGTGTTCTCATGTTGGGGTGCGTATCTTTCTTTGGTCAGCCTGGTGTTTTGGCTAGACCACCCGGTCAGCTCTGATACGCCTCAACAAGATCTGTTTGTGAATTCTTGGCTCCGCAGTGCCTTGACTTACACTGTCACGTCCGTGGCTGGAAAGAGGGGACTCTCGGAGACATCCGGGGAACAGAGGTTTATTGGG